>CM045760.1:41311120-41552814 GCA_025200525.1 Camellia lanceoleosa
TTAGGCATTTACGTATGCCAGGATCATGCATGGATTTCTAATGGGTTTACATTTTGTGAGTACTTTCGGTGGGTTTATCGCTTTAGCATCCTTGCATCTTGATGTGGTATTGCCATGAATAACATACTTACCATGAGGCTAATGTATGTGATATACCTTGGATGCTGTGGGTGGGTTGGGTTATTTGGATTGGAACAATTCATCAAATGTTGTTTAAGCCCACTGAATAGTAGCAAAACCATCTTTTTAAGCCCACACGAGAGTGCGCCAGAAATACGCATTTTAAGCCTACTGTAGTGCTTTATCAAACCATTTTCAAACAAACAAACATGAAATGTTTTGTTCGGTCAAGCGACCGGTCTATACTTGCGTATGTTAATGCGCGTACATAGTAAGTCTAGGCTAATACTTAGGAATAAACGCACAATGTTTTTCAAATTAGATATCATGGTTAGTAATGGAGTCTTTGGCCATGATAGTGTTTATAGTGGCGCTCCCCGTCGTACCCAAGTTCGTGAGGTAACTTTGGTGATAAATTATGTGGCCTTAGGAAAAGCGAGTTAGGTTTTCCTAAATTTCTCAAAATAAAAAAATATTTGGAAGTGGCGACTCTTGTATCACAGCCATGATCCATGTTGGCACTTCTTTCAAAAAATCTATTTTCTCAAAACAATTTGCGGTTGGACTCTTTGGTTCAAGATTAGAAGCAAGTGACTGTCGAGTCCAAAATTTGTAGCGAGAATCTCCCGTGAACTGTCTACCGGCGGTCCTGACCCCGATACCTTGCCCTCGCTGACATCGATACCTACTCTCATACCGCGCATTCTGCCTTGTCACGTGCTCGCGATATTCGCGCCTTGTATTCATACCGCGCATTCGCAGCGATAAGCGCTCGCATTATTCACCTGCTTGTACTTTCATCTGTTGCATTATGCGATAAAAGCGCTCCGCAGTATTCACACCTTGTACTCATACTTGCGTCTGTCTATGCGATAACTTTTGCGCTCACGATACAGCTTGATACGTTTACTTTTTTGTACTTTTTCGGCATGCCTTCGAGATCCCCTCTTTGTAAGAGGTGCTCTGGATTGGACCTTAGCTCCACGCAAAGAAGGAGATGGCGAAGTATACCGCACTTTCTCAAGGCGAAGCGCACCCTGTTGGGAGTGGTTCACGGGCACCCGGAATCCACGATGATGATGATGATGATGAGTGCGAGGAGTTGAGAAGCGGGCGAAAGCGGTCGTCAGGAGGGAGGCCGGAGGCGGCTTCCGGAGCTCGAACTTCGAATAGCGATGCTAATAGCGATGCTCCACGGACCTTCGTCGGGAAGAAGAGACGAAAGGATGGACCCCACAGACACGAGGCCTTTTGACGATGACGGTACAATCCAGTTTTTGTTGTTTGTTTTTCTTCTTTTTGTTTGGTACTTTTCCTTCGCTTTTTTTTTTTTTTCTTTGGTAGCTAAGAGTACCTTATCTTTGCCCTTGAGGCGATTTTATTTCAAAGCTTTGTATTTTGCAGAAAAAAGATGATGAAATGAAACAAACTTTTGTCTGAAAAAAGTGTTATATTTTGTACATTTCATATATTGCATTGCATCATGTTACACCTCAATGTAGATAAAGATTGATCTCACAATAGAAAATCAACCATTTGCATTATGTAATAACCAAGTAATGAATCGACTGACAACAAAACAACCCATTCAAACCTTTGTTCATTCGTGAACACTCGGCTCATACTCTCACGGGGGTTAATCGTATCTGACCCATAACATAACACTTGGTTCGTCTACGCACTTTTATGGCGGATCTGAACAAAAGCTTGAGTCCAATCCCTGACAAGGCGGACTACAAAGGTTAGAATCTGCTAAATTTGCCCAAACACACTCGAGATGCCCCAAATTTTTTCCCGCTATTAACTTTTTTTAGCCCGCATAAATGTGGAGAAATCAGCCTGACATTTTCTGACATAAATGGGGCCGATTTTTGTGAAATTGAAAAAAGGTTTTTTTTCACACACAGGTATTGAGCCTCTGGCCCGAACACACTAAGAAAGACTCAAACAAAAGATACGACCTAATCACAAAGAGAGACAGCGGCTCGGAAAAAAGACTCCGAAGAAACAAGAGTTGGGCTATGAGCAAAACAAAAGGCCTGCAACTGCAGACGTGTTTATAAAAACGAGACCTCAAATCACGAGGGAGCAGTTCCTCCGGGTATGATTTCCCACCCTTTCTTGTTGTGATTCTCCGCGTCGCACTTGGTCCTTAGGCTCAGAGTTTTTCTCTCCACACCAAAAACCCTTTTGCTCACTTTTCTCTTAACTTACACACACCTCTTTATTCTTTATTCTGTCATTTTCCATTCCTCCCTAGGGTGATTGATAGATGAATAGGAAGTGGTGGGTTCCTTAATATTATTAGCTCGCGGCTATTTCTTAGGTGTGATTAGTTGATGTTAGAATGGAGTATAGGTATCTTGATTTACTCCGTTGTGCGCCGCGCTTGGCTTGATACCTACGTGGCTTAGAGGGTGAGAAGCTTTAACCCCTTCTTGGCAACCGGTTGTGCTCTTTCACAGCAAATATCTTGGCGATGGGGAAAAACGGAAGCGACTCAAGCCCTAATTTATCATTTGACCATTTTTGTTTGGTTTTCTACTAAAAGCGATTTGACCAAGGTGAGAGTTAGATTAACATACTTGTTCGATTTTACGATTTAAAATCATGCGAAATTTGTGAAACCTTGAAAATTTTCCTTTTTTTTTGGGTCCAAAAAAAAAGTGGTCAATGAAAAAAAAGATGGGTGGTTTTAGAAAATAGTCAACCTTAGTAAAATTTTCAAAAACTATTTTTTTGGTGACGAAGCGGTAGAACTTACTCTTGAGATCGCAACCGAATCGGGAGGCAATGGAAAATTGCCCTTAGCGAAAAATTGCATAGCAACGAAGTTGTCCCTAGTTTGAGCAGCAACTTCGTGGCAACTTCTACGACAGCGGAAAGTTGCCCCTTGTTTGGATGATCTTGCATGACATATTGTAATAAGTCCTCATTAGCGATTCTGGTAGAACTCTTGGACATGGGAAGATGAAGATGGTGAGAACCAATATATGGACACGATCACTTTGGCGTTGGTAGGCTGGACTTGAGGATGAAGTTGCCTCGTATCCCAAACATGGGAATCAAGCCTCGTAGTTCATGGTGTCTGGCGAACTGTCGGATTGAGAAGAAGGCAAGGATGATCAAAATCATTACATGGACTAAATCGCTTTCAAAGCGTTGGGGGCTGGACTTCAGGATGAAGTTGCCTATGTATCCCAATATGGGAATCAAGCCTTACGTAGTTCCGGTTAAGGTACACTCTGGTATTTTAACCTTCACTTTTTAGGCTCTTACTTTTGCCAAGGCGGCCGTTCTTGGTTTTCGACCTTCTGAGCTTCTTTTCTTTTCTTTTCAATTCTTTTCTTCTTTCTTCTTTTATGTTTTTCATCTCTTTTTTTTCTCTTTTTTGCTTTATATATTTTTTTTGCATTTTTTTTTGTATTTTTTCTCTTTTTTCTTTTCTATATATTTTCCCTTGCTCTAACTTTTGCACAGTCTCCTTAGGGTTTTGGCCCGTGAGCCTCTCAAAGGGTAAAAGTGTAACAGAATCCATGCCAAATGGTTTTGAGATTGAAGCCCTCTGTATCTAGGAAAGTGGGTACATTGTATTGATTTGCGAAAGATCCACCTTTGGCTCTTGAGCATATCGACATTTTACGCCCCTAGTTCAAAGGGTATACATTCTAGCTTTGCAAGCTTCTATTAATGACGTCGACCTCTTGATCGACTTTGGTGCCTTTTGTTCAAGGATTTGCTCCAAACATAGCCACCAGAGGCCTCACATGGCGATTGACGTTGAGCTTGTAGACACCCCATTTTGACCGTCCATAAGACACAGGCCTTGTTGATGGTTTATATGGTGGAGAAAGGTATGCGGGGCAAAAGGTTCAATTTCTTGACAAGAGAGTCAAATCTCAACTTCATACCCCTGTTCTAGACCAAAACAATCTTGATCAAAGATTTTAGACTTAAATCCTCTCTTTCAAAACATTTTTGAAAATAAAGTTTTCACGATGTTAGAGGCTCGTATTTTGTCAAATGTTGTGCTTTTGATTAAGCAGGAGCAAGGACAAAGTGAAATGAATGAAAGAGAGGTGAAATCTTTGAAAAATCTTTCAAAACACCTTACTTAGGGGTTTGGAGTTGAAGAAAAAGAGGAGAAGAGGAAGAAATCGGTTTGGGGAGAAAATGTGCATGAGCAGATTAAGAGAGTTGGCTGACCCTACTTGAATCGGGCCTATTCATTTGGATACTTGGAATCAAGCTATGAGGCCACCACCGTTGAAAAAGATTACTCCAGGCTTCATTTTTCACTCAAGAATCTCTAAATTCAATTCCGGATGGAGGAGATATGGTTGATTGAAGTAAGGCATCACCGGTTGGACGAAATCTCTTGTGACTATCGGAAAGCTGGCATAACTTTTTCCACAGGAGGAATTTTGATGCAAGGTTTGCGCCATTGGAAAGAATAACTTCAGGATTCAATTTGGACACTTGAATGGCCACATTTGGACTTTCCTAGCACCCACCGGCCAGTTTTCTTCCCAGCGGCCCTTTTTTTTTCTGAAAAGTGGTGGCCGGCGGAAAATCTAGCTGGCCGGCCACCCTTTTTGTGAAATGACCTTTTTGCCCCTTTAAGCTAGCCGGCCATGCCCCCCTCCCCAAGTGTGTCCTAGATATGAATTTTTTTTTGGACTTCACTCATGTCCGGGGGTTTAGCCATTTTGGGGGGAAACTTGACTAGTTTTCCCCCCCTTTTTTTTCCCTCCATTTTTCCACCAATTTTGCTTATATAATAGCAGCTCCAAGCTGTGTTTTAGGCTTAGAAAAAATCCTTGGAGAGCTCTTGTGTTGTATCTCTCTCCCTCTCTATATTTCCAAGCTCTAAACACCAAGTTCCAACCCATTTTCTTCATCACCACCAAGCACCACCACCACTACTCCATTTCTAGAATCTTGGGAGGCTTTCCAGCAGCTAAGAGGCAGAAAATTTGGTCCTAGAAGCAGCCAAGGTTTTGGTCTACAAGGGTAAGCACTCATTTCCCCTTTTGAGCTCCATTTTTGTATCATTTTTCTACCCTCCTTTGTTGCTGTTTTGGGCTCCGACCGCAACTGTAATTAGGCCTATTTTGAGCTATTCTACATGTTTGTTGAAGGGCTCAACCCTTTTTGAGAGCCCCATCTTACACTTGTTTCAATACCCTCTTGTATGCCATTATTTTGCATGGTATTTCTAGCCTATTTGTGATCTGTTTTCGAGCATAATGTAAACTGTAAGTGGGCCTATTTTGAGCCCCTATTCAACATTGAAGAAGGGCTCAACCCTGTTTGGGTCCTCTATCTTGCACTTACTTCATAATCTCTCCTATTTACCGTAAATTTGCATGATTTTTTTGGCCTATATGTAAATTGTTTTGGAGTTTGTTATGAACTGTGAGAAAGATTATTTTGTGTCCCTCTACAACATTGTAGAAGGGATCAATCTTGTTTGGGGTCTCCATGTAGTACCTACCATTCTACCCCTCTTTGGCCCTCATTTTTACATGCTCTTTTAGGCTTATCTAGCCTCTGTTTTGACCATCATCAGAACTGGAATGAGTCATATTTTGACCCTCTGGACAAATTTCATTAAGGGTCTTTTCTTTTTGGATGAATGTTTGGCCTACTTCATGTTATATCCTCTTGTGGCCTCAATCTTGCATGGCATTTTTAGCATATTTTCATACTGATTTGGGGGATGTCATCTACTGTAAATGTGTATATTTTTAGTCCCTCTTCAGTGTTGTAGAAGGGTATTTTTCCATTTGGGCATTGTATATATCACTTACTTCAATACCCCTCTTGAGAGCCATTTTGGCATTCTTGCTTAATCCTATGTGTGCTTGCTGTTTAGCCCTTTTATGACTGAAAAAATGCTATTTTTGGGTTGCCTTGCTTCTTCCTTTTCATGTCATGTATCAGTTATGCATGTTTGGTGTAGCTATAGGCCATTTTAGTGCCAAAATTCATGTTTGGGACCATTCCTTGCATTTGGTGTCATTTACGCCATCTTCGGGACTGTTTTCCCCCATATTTCAGTGCTGAAATTCCATTGGCATGTTTGCATATCATTTTCTATGCCATTGCATTACATATACCATTGCCTCGGTTTGCGTGCGTGTGCCGCATTTGAAACATCTCATTCATCTATCGGCCTCTTATGTGAGTGTGGTTGAGGCTCACTCATGTTAGTATAAGTCCATATTGCATTGTGTATGTCATTTTAGTCTCATTGTATTAGTATGCCATTGCCTCGGTTTGCATGCCCGTGTGCGCATTTGAGGCACTTCACTTTTATCCGAAGGCCTCTTATGTGAGTGTGGTGAGGTCCACTCGTGTTAGTGTAAGTCAATTTGCATTCGTATGCCATTTCATGCCTTAGGATCATCGCCTCGGTTTGCGTGCCAGCGTGCCGCATTTGAAACATCTCATTTCATAGCATTGTGCATGCTAGGATTGTATTTTAGTTGCATTCATGCATATCATGCATATTGCATCGTGTTGGGATAGGAGTTAGCGGACACGCAGGCGACGCGTTTCGTACTCGGCGACAGGCAGGTCTCAATTCCCAAGTCACCAACACACCGGATTATCCATGATGGAGTTAGGTTTTTGTTGTAGCATTCATATGCATTCATCCTATATTGAGTTGTGCAATTCGGCTCCTCGGCCATCATGCATCGAGATCGTGATTGGTAACGAGGATCGAGGCATCATATATTTTGTGAAATACATTGCTATGCCCCTTTCTGCTCTCTGTTGTAGCAAAAATCAAGAATCCTGATCTTAGAAGCTTGCGCATTTCGAGGAAAAAGGTGCAAGCAGAGCTAATTGGGGCATCGATTGGATTTCCGGAAAAGCGATAACATACATCATTCGCGGAAGTAAAGCGTACAGCTTGCATGCGATTCTGATTTTTCTCAGTTAATCTGTTAATTAATTAGGAATTTGTATATTTATTTGATTTGTATTATTCTTTTATTTGATTTGTGTTATTTATCTGGACCCTCTGCGTGAGGCATGATTGTAATAAGTGTGGGTGAGTGTGATGTATGTCTTCCAACCCCCTTCTTTCACCTTTTATTTACACCTTATGATGGTTAGATATAGGGCATATTTCAATTAACATACTGATGATAGCATATTTGCATCATTCATCTGTTTTGCCGCATAGACTCGGCGCATCATACAATGCATTTGTATTTCAAATCCAAATCGAATACGTGTTAGCTGTAGCATTTCATATGCCATGTTTAGAATAGCCGAGCCTGCTATAGTTTGCATCTTTGCATGTGTTGCATTAGGCATTTCTGTATACTTAGGATCATACATGATTTCTAATGTAGTTTCTGTTTTGGCTTGGAGTACTCGATGAGTTTTATGCTTTAGCATCCTTGCATCGATGTGAGTATTTGCCATGAATAGCATACTTACCATGAGGCTATGTGTTTATGTCATATAAGCGCCTTGAATGCTGTGGGTGGAGGTTGAGTTATTTGAATTGGGACAATTCATCAAATGTTTGTTTAAGCCCACTAGAAAGTGGCAAAACCATTCTTCTTCTAAGCCCACACGAGGGTGGCAAATCCGCGTCTTAGCCTACTTGCGAGTAGTACCATCAAACCATTTTCAAACAAACAAACATGAAATGTTTTGTTCCAATTCGAGCGACCAGTCTATACTTGTATCTTTGCATCACATAGTAACCTAGGCTAATACTTAGGAATAAGAACACACAATGTTTTCAAAATAAGATATCATGGTTAGTAGAGGCGGTCTTTGGCCGCGGCAATGAAATACTCACAGTGACCTTCTAATCGTACCCAAGTTCAGCGAGGCAACTTTGGTGATGATGAATAGCGTGGCCTTTGGCACGAGTTAGGGTTTCCTAAATTTCCCATTTTTAAATAATTGGGTGGCGACTCTGTCTGTGGCAGCGATCCATGTTTAGCACTTCTTTCAAAATCTGTTTTCAAAAATGATTTTCGGATTTGGACTCTTGGTTCAAGATTAGGAACCGTGACATTTGAGTCCTTGAGTAGTGACCCAATATCGAACCCGAGCAAGGGATTCGCACTCCTTCTCCGGGATGCGTTCGGCGTCTAAGCGCTCTGAATTGTGGTCAAGGCTCAAAACAAAGCGGATTGAATCTTGAAGTGAAGCGATCCTAAATTTGTACAATCTCAAGGCGATTCCACAGGTCTTCCACAGGACCGCATAAAACATTTTATTTTGAAAGTTTTTCTGGCGACAAATCACTTTCATGGCGAAGATAGTGTGGAACCGATGCAGGTCAAGCTAGGGTCCTTCTCAGTACTCACACTAACAAGCATGATTTCATTCATTAAAGGCTTAGCATGCCTATATTTCTCTCAAATTGATCAAAGTTTTACAAAACCCGAAAAATTCCTTCCTCTTCATTTTCATCACCATAGTGTTCAAAAAGGTTTTTGAAAAAAACTTAGGTCATCACAATGATTTTCAAGGCACAAGAGAGCAGGTGGAATGTACTGCCGTTCCATTCAAATCCTCTGGCACAACTAGCTCAAAATTAGCAATAAGCACGGAAACATGATAGCCGCAGCTGTTTCATTCATATTTCCTAGTTGCCACTGGCTCCACAGCAGAGACAGACTCAAAAAGAAAACAAAAGGGTAATTACTAAACAAAACGGTGTTCGAGGCAACAACCTTGGAACCACCTGACATTCTATACAAGAGGACTGACTCGCTACAACAAGACAGACCCTTAAGCAAAAAGAACTGACTCAAGACGATGAGACAGACTCAAAGCAAAACAAATGACTGACTCAACACCAAAGCCAGAATTTATGAAACTAGCATTCGCAGATGCTCAAAAATGCGTGCGGATGCCACATCCAAAATACACCGGTAGCCGCTTGGTGGTCAACCCGATCACATACTCGTAGTATCCTCAAAATCCAATAATTTGGGTAATGCGAGACTTAGGCGAGGTGGGTGGGAGGATAACCTCATTGTCGATCAAATCTTGCGACTCATGATGAAGGCGGAAACAATTATCGGTAGCATGACCCGGTTCTTTGGTGTACCTTGATACAAAGTAACATCATGTGTGAGAGGAGATTCTTGGGAAAGGCGAGGTTCGAGGGTTTAAGATGCCCTCTTTGACCCGGATGCAGGTGCCTTAGACAAAGGCATGTAGAGGCGTGGAAGACCTGCGCCCTAGGCGGTACTTTGAAATCTGAGTATTCTTGCTAGGCGTACTAAGCGAAAAGGTTGGCGAGCCTTGCCTCGACCTTGATCTTTCAGTGCGAGGGTTGGGGTGAAAAGGCTGATGCGGCATGGCCAGGCCTATCGATTTTCTACAGCTTGAACTACCTTCGGTTGGAGTGGGGAAAACATCATCCACAACCTTGGTCTGGCGAGGATACTTGCTGTTTACTCATCCCCCCGGCTTTCAAAGCCTCGACTGCCCACAGTAGTTGTTCAACGAGATCGGCATCTGTCCCTACTTTGTTCTTGCCTCTGGCCTCAGCCTGATCGAGAGTTTGGGTTGATGTTGACACGTCATTACCATAGCTAGAGGCAACCTCAGGTTGGCTAAGCTCGATCACAATCCATCCCAATAGCGGGGGCTCCTGTGGTACAAAATTCCCGGTATATGGTGCGGCTGGTGGCAAAGCTGACATTCCATAGGCGAGATCCGCCACAGACCTCTGGAGGTCACCAATCATCTCCATCAATTCGAATGTAGTGGGCTCACGACCAAATACAACTGGGGGGTCAGGGGTGTGCAGCAGGCGACACAGGTGGATCTTGTACATCAACATTGGTCTCATTTTGCAAAGTGATTCCTTGATCTAATCGGCTTTCATAACCACAATCTCTTGAATTACGCATCATGATAAGTCCACTATCTTTGAGCGGTGGTAGCCGGATCAGATATCTGTTTTGCCTCAGCAAGGGGGAATACTGGCTATTCTGTATCAACTCTTTCAATTGAAAGGAAAAACAAGCAGCATTTTAACCCAAACGGATCAAACGCAGGTGTAGCCGAACAACTGTACTCTACTACTGATTGTTGTTCCCCGAGTCGGATACCCAGATATAGTGATTCTCCTGGCGTCTTGGCGCCCTCAGGCCTTATACTCAAACTTGCAAACTGATATGCGCATTCCTGTAAAGATACACTCTAAAAGCACATAGCAAGTAAAAGAGCCAAAACACCCCTATGTTGGGGTAAGGTTTCCCTGTCCTATTTTGTCAGGAGCTAGGGTTTCACTATGCACGCAGCGGTTTCAAACAACCTAACATCGGGTAAGCAACCTGTCCTAACTTGGAATGGTCACTATGGATTACGAACATGCACTAGGTCGAATGGTCAAAAGGGTGCACTGGTAAAATCGGGGTTTGTGTTCCTATACTGTCAGAGCCCATAACCGGTCAGCCTTATGCTCATGCCTTGACAAGAAAAGCCTCCGGCAAACCGTTCAGGAATGACAGATGGAAAACACGGTGTCCTAGGCGCACTAGTGCACATGCAATGCAAAAGAAACACATAAGTGTAGTCAAAAAAGATATCATGAGTTAGTCAAGCTCTCTAAAATCACCGGTAGTCGCGAAGCGTGGGCCGCCCGTGGTGAGGGCCTTATGCTACCAGTTCGGACTCGAATCGTCACGGTTCTAAATCTGAACCAAAGAGTCCAAATCCGGCAAATTATTTTGAGAAAACAGATTTTTAGAAAAGAAGTGCCAAACATGGACTACTTTGCCAGGTACGTAGTCCCTACCTAAATATTTTTTAAATGGAATTTGAACCCCTGACTCATTTGCCTAAGGCCACGTGTCCGTCATCACCAAAGTTGCCTCGGCTCGGGAACTTGGGTACGATTGGGGAAGGTCAGCTATGAGCACCCCCTCTCGCCCGATCCGAAGATCGACCTCTACTAACCATGATATCACGTTTTCGAAAACACATGCATTCTTATCCCAATTAATTAGCTAGAATTACTATGTGATGCGCACAACACAAAAGTATAGAGTAGATTGCCTAATTTGGAGCGAAGCATTGCATATCCGTTTGTTTGGAAAATGATTTGAGATTTGCTACTACAAGTAAGCTAAAACCAGTTTTAATGAGTTGTTCCAACTCAAACAATCAACCTTCACCCAGGCATTGAGCAATTAATCAAATAAGCATCTAGCGCATGGTAAGCATATTAACATTCACACTCAAGCGAGATGCTAAAGCATAAATACTTACATCGTACTCAAGCCAAAACAAAGAACATGCTAGCAATCATGCATGATCCAAGTCCATGTTAAATGGCTAATGCAACACATACAAAATGTCGCTAGAATAGGCTAAGCTAATCTAAGGATGACATGTGAAATGTCAGATAGCATGTATTCAAGTTAGATTTGAAATACTATGCGATTAGTATGATCGCCAAGCCAGTGCATGCAATACTAATAAATGATGCGCATGCATAGCATAAGATATGCTAATTTAAACATGTCCTAATACTAACCATCAAAAGCGGTAAGTAAAAGGGAGAAAGAAGTGGGGGTTGGAAGACATGCACACACTCACCCACACTTATTACAAATTTGCCCTCGCTTGGAGGGACCAAAAGAATAATACAATCAATTAACCTACAAGCTAATTAAAATATTACGGACAATTAACTAGTTAAGCAAATCAACTAAGCTAATTAAAAGCGATGCTTGACCTCGGGAAGAGGGCCCAATGCAATCGTGCTGGCTCACTTTCGAGCTCAACGCCATGCACAAGATGCCTCTGCTTTGGTGTTCTACTCCTCTGAAGGTATACAAGTCCGGGATATGTTCTCTGTACCTTGTGGAACACCAGGCTAGGAGGAATAGCCACCGACCAAGGAGAATGGTCATGACCTTGATTAAGCTATCGGCCATTGATTGATGGTGGTGAAGCCTTGAATATGGCCGTAGGCGAAGCTTCTGCGAATCTGTTTTTAGTGATGGCAGAGGGCAAAACATAGCATGGCAATGCATTCCAAGTAAATGTATGCACCAACACACCTTTTATCATAGTAATGACTCAAAGGGGGATGGGCCTCGATTCTTGGACCACAAATCGCGCATTTCAATGCGTGATGGCTCAAGAAACCAAGTATGCATTTTGATATAGAATGCAATGCATGTAATCAAACAAAAAGCTCAACCTCTATCATACTCAACTCAAGAGGTGAAGCATGCATGCAAATGGAATGCAACCTAAGCATGGAGGCTAAGTGTGCAACATGGACATGCAAGGCATAAGGTAAACATGTAACCACATGCTAAGGGGTGGACTTAAACTAATTTAGGCGGCCCTCAAACAAGCCTAAAACACTGGCCAACATGCTCAAGAATTTAGGTAAAATGACATGCAAGCATGCATGCACACAAAGACCAACACTTAAGCATCAAACAAGCAACTTTTAAGCACACTTAAAAGAGACTAAACATGGACAATTAGCATGCAATGTAAACTCTGAAAAATCATGTTAATGATGGTGCCAAACCAATTAAACATGACAAACATAGCATGCAATTGGTCCAAGATTCAAGGCAAGCCGAAGGGTACTTAAACCAAGGCTAAGTCAAACAAGCCTCACAAGGCTAAGAGGACTTACAATAGGTGCAATGCAGACCTAAACAATGCTAAGGATGCACCTAGATGGCATCTAAGGGGTTTAAACATGCAAGCATACACAAGGGGCCAAACACGGAGCATATGACAACAACCTTGTAAAGCATTAAAGGGGCATCAAATGGAAAGCATACAAGCATACCATGAGGACTAAAATGATGCTATAAGTGGTTCCAAACCACTGAAACAAGGCAAGTAAAGCATGCTACGTACTCACACACCTAAGGCTAACAAGCCAAAATGCAAGGTGGCTATACTAAGCATGTCATAATTAGACCAAAACAACCAAAACAGAACTTAAGCATGCTAAAACAAACACAAAAGCTTCACAAAGCTTGGCCAAAATCATGCTAGAACAAGGATCAAAACCTAAAGCATATTAAGGTCTAAACATGGCATTACAAGGCATGTATGCTAAGCAAGCATGGTGTACCCAAACCAAGTAAAAACAGGGCTATATTATGACATAATAAGCACAAAAATCAGTTAAAGGCATAGCCAACATACATAAACAAAATGCTCTCTCAAGAGGCAAAATAGCCCTTTTCAAGGACAACAAGGAGAGGTGGGCCTCTCCTTCTTGGGACCTCAAGGCACCATCCTCACCACTGAAATCCCTCAAGATTGCATGGTGAGGAGGCTAAACTCTAATGGTCCCAAGCTCACAAAAATGCACAAAAATGGAGCCTAACAAGGCTTAAGAGGGTCAAACAACCTCAAAGCTCAAAACACTCTTAAACAACTATTTAGAGTAGGCAAAAACAAGACTTTTATATGTTATATGCTAAGTCTAAAAACAGTTGCAAGATTGGCTAAAAACTATGCAAAAATGGGAATAAAAGGAGTAAGTTGTTACCCTTGTTGACCCTCTTCAAATAATTGGACCATTTGGTTCTTCAAGTCCACACCGGCTCCAAAACTTCAAGAACAATCTCCAGGACCTCGGCTCCAAGAGAAGGTATAATGGTGGGTGTTTGTGTGCAATACTAAGACTAAACACAAACAAATATGCAATGAGAGATATAGAGATAGGATGTCATAAACCCTAACCCTAGAACTCAAAGCTTTGGAAAAAAGTTGTCTAACCTAAAAGAGGAGAAGAGACCTCCTCTTATAGACAATCCAATCTTGTAAAGCTTCAAGGCAAGCTAACAAGAAAGAGATCCTCCATACTGCGTGTATGGAGGGAAGCAAAATGTATGCTAGGCTGGCACAGCATAAAAATATCTGCAATGGCCAGATGCACGATGGTCGACCAAAAATGAAATTTGACCAAAAAAAAATGGTGTTTGGCCATCTCTGATCTTGGCCAAACATTTGGCCGATGGCAACAAAAACACAGCCGGTGGCCTCAAGTCATGGCCGGTGATGTGTGGGGATGGCAAACAAGCCATTCCCTGCCCCTCAAAAGCAAAACACAAGTGTTTGGTGCTAAACCAAACACAAAACAGTCGAGTCGAGAGATCCTAAGGCAAGGCGCGTCACCGAGACCTCCGGGAACTCAGAACAAACACAAACATGGATGATCACCGAGTGTTCAAGCGGTGACGTCCTAGTCTTGAGGACGGTCAAAAATGGGGTGTCTACAAGCATCATTTAGCAAAAACTAAAAACATATTGCGCGCGCACACACACACACACACACACACACACACACACAGAGAATTAGAGAATGGGGAATACTAAACTCTCTATCCCACTACCAAGACCTTCAGCAAGTCCAAAGAGCACACAATGAATTCTTTATCTTATCATACTGAACCCCAGCTGAAATAGGATCGACCTGCAACCACAGTGTCAATGAATACGTAAATGATGCTCACAGTATAAGAATTCAAATTTCATGGGAAAAAAATGTGTTCGTGAACCAAGATAAGGAATGCAACCAGCAAAGCAAACTATAGAATTCATGCTCACATATTGAACAAAGAAGCTTGGAGTCTAGCCTTGAGGTTTATGTATTTGACATAATACAAGTTTGGCAAAGCTCTAAACAAACCGAAGCCAAAGCTTCTCGAAGCAGCTCAGTTCATCTTATAGTCTGCTTATTAAGAGGCAATTGCATAGCATGGATGATAGCACCTAAGCAAAAACTTGTAGCCCAACCTAGGAAACCTAGGCCATTGGTAGGTTAGTGAAAAACAGTAAATGGATTGTAGTAGATTGTCTTTAATTTATTGAAAGCAAAACTTTCTATACTAATTATCAACCTAAAAGGGTAATCAATACATATGCCAACTCTTTCATAATAATCATTTTATTCTATTCCATCTCATTTTAGTAAATCTAATAAAACATTATAATATAAAGCTCACAAGTGATAACACAGAACTAAATTCAACCGTTGTGATTGAAACTAATTGTAATGATTCTACTTCCAATATTAAAATAAAATACAAAATATAATTAAAAAACACAATATTTTAGAATTATTGGGAGAGAAACAAAAAAATGAAAAAGAAGAACACATAAATGATGGGACTTTGGGTCATCAAATCCAAAGTTTCAACACGAGAGAAGGGGTTGGGGAAAAAAAAATAGGGGTTCACTTAGATATATCACTCCATAAAGCTGTTAAAATATTCAATTTAATATTGATCTTTAAAGTTCTAGGGATTGATTGAAGTCACTAAGCGGATACCTCATCCTAAATAAACCCCATTGTCAACAAGTTCCCATTGACATTTGTGACAATATTTTCTTAAACAATTGAAAATAAAATTATTTAAAATATTTTTCTATAAAGCTGTGGCATTGCATATACAAAAACTTGCCATTGCATATACAAACATATAAAACTTGTAGAAACGATCTGGAGAAGAAAAATTAAAAAAAATACAAAATAAGTTGCTATAAGTCGTCTGAGAAGATACATATGCTTGGCAAAATTCCAACTAAACAAACCTATGATGACAATATATACACAAACACCTAAATATATGGGCGTATTAAATAGAATAAAAACTCAAATAAGATAATATAAATATGAAAGATAGATACATATGCAAAATCCCAATATGTATATAAACCAAATACATATACATATACAAAATCCCAAATCAATACATATAAATATACAAAATCCAAGACATATACACAAACCCAATGGGACAATGTTGAAATCCAAATCCAAAAGAAATATGAGGTTCAATTACATAAGTGGCGGAGTTGCAAGGAGAAAGGAAACAAGGAGGTTTGTTCAATATAGGGTTTCTCACAGTTGGGAGATGGGGTGGTAGGAAGGGACAAAGTTGAGAAGTGACAAGAAAAATAAGAGATTTAGCAAATATATATATAGAGAAGGGTAGGAGAGAGGGAGTATCATACCTTGAGAAAGCGTTGTTAGAGAGAGATGCGACGTTAATGGCACTGATGCTTGCTCGGAGATGTGACAACAGCGTTGACGTCGGCGGTGACATTAAAGGAGGCCAAGGGTCTTTGAAGAGGGCGGGAGTGTGTTTTAGAGAAATGGGAGGAAAAGCGATAAAAACACAAAAAAAAAATTAGTAGCCAATTTTTTTTTTCATTACTGCTCAATATTTCAAAATTCTCCTCCAAAATTTGTGACAAAATAATTTTCCCACCAAAAGATCTCAAAATATTAAAATTATAGGTCACGAAAACATACTCCTCATAGGATGATATCAAAATATTTAGAATCATTGGTGGCGAAAATATATTCCTCACTAATAATTTTATAATTTGTGACAAATTTTTCCTCACCAAAAGTCCTAAAATTTTAGCACCATTACATAAAAAAAATTTGTGAAATTTTTTTTATGATGAAACAATTTTCTTCACCTAAAAGGAAGTATTTATTGACGAAAATAAATTTCCTCACCTATTACTTTTTTTTATATTATATGTGACAAAATTTATAATTTGTCACAAATTAATCTTATTTAGTGACGAAAATTAGGAGGACAAGGGGTGCTAAACGAAGATAACTAACTTGTCTTTTGTTTTGAGAGAGAGAGAGAGAGAGATGAAAGGAAAATTGATAAAAACAAAAAAGGGGGAAAAATTAGTAGTCTATTTTTTTTTCATTACTGCCCAATATGTCAAAATTCTCTCTCCAAAATTAGTGACAAAATAATTGCTCACCAAAAAGACTCAAAATATTAAAAATTATTAGTGACGAAAATATATTTTTCACCAAATGGTCATAAAATATTTAAAATCAAGTTTCTCAAAAAAAAAATGTAAAATTATTGGTGACGAAAATAAGTTCTTCACAAATAATTTTACAATTTGTGACAAATTGTTTTCTCACCAAAAGTCTCAAAATTTTGGTGCCACTAAAAAAATTAGTGGGAAAACCTTCAGTAACGAAACTTAATTTTTGCTCACCTAAAAAAGTATTTGTTGTGAAAATAAATTTTGTCACCTATTATTTTTATTTTTTATTATATGTGACAAAATTTTATAATTAAGTCATGGATTCTTGATTTAATTCTGAAATTTATTTTTTCTTCACTACTTTTCGTCATGATAAGTTACTTTTGTTGTAGTCTGAAGTGGGGTTTGTGATGTTAGATCCTCGTCAGCGATGTTCACCGGAGAGATGAAAAGAGATGGAGAGAAAGAGGGGAGAAGGATGTCGACTATGAGAGATCAATCGACAACAAGAAGAGAAAGTGAAGGGGATCGGCGACAAGAAGAGACCCTGGCGATAGTCCCTTGTTCATCGAAGAGAATAATGGAGAGAAGAGAGAGACTCTCGTGATGGTTGATGAGAGAAAGTGAGGGGTTCGGTGATGAGAAGCTTCTTCATCGGGAGAAGACAAATGAATGAGAGATGAGAGAATGAAAAGGATGGAGAGAGAGAGAGAGAGACTAAGTGGTCGATGATCCCAAAAAAAAATTTAAGTAATTATTTTTCAAATAATAATCTCAAGTGATTTTATGTTTTTAATGGTGGAGTGAGTTATATATATTTTTTAATTTTAAATTTTTGTTTAGTTAAGTATAATATAAATATTTAATTCTTTTTATAAAAAATTAAAACTCAAAAAAAAAAAAAAAAAAAAAGTGGCGTTGGTGGCGACATTGAAGGAGGAGAGCGGGTGACATTAGTGGGGGCGTTAAAAGAGGAGAACAAAATTTGAAGAAGGAAAAGCGGGGCTAAAGGCGGAGAAAATGTGTTTTGTAAGAGAGGGTGAGAGGAAAATTGAAGCACCAAAAAAAAAAGGAGGTGAAATTAGTACAATTTTTTTTTTTTCATTACCGCCAATATCACAAAGTTTTATCTCCAAAATTAGTGATAAAATAATTTTCTCACCAAAAATTTTAAAATGGTAAAATTATTGTGATTAAAATATGTTCTTCATCAAATAGTTTTAAAATATTTAAAATTATTATTTTTTTTAAATATTTAAAATTATTGGAGATGAAAATATATTCCTCATTAATAATTTTATAATTGGTAAAAATGACGTCGTTTAACAATCGACAACCAAATTTTTTTGTCATAAAAAATTTCAATTCTACCCCGTCTCAAATTTCCCTCCCAAACTTTTGGCGACCAAAAGACTAGATTAGTTGCAAAAAAGGCACCTTCGCCGACAAACTTTATTAGTCGCCAAATCCTAATCAGCAGTGACTATAATATTAGTCGTTAAAAGTACTAATTTGGCAACTAAATTTTTTTTGGTTGCTGAAAATAAGTTTTTGATGACCAAATTTTTGGTTGCCAAAGAAAGAAAAAAAAATATTTTCCATTCAGCGACTAAATTGTTTTAGTAGCCAAAACTCAATATACGGTAACTAAAATATTTTTGGTCGAGGAAAATCAGTTTTGGCGACTAAAATTTTGATCGCCAATTCCACAACCAACTTATTTTTAATATTAGACAACCAACTTATTTTTGGTAGCCAAAATGTGACCTTCATGACCAAATTTGTAGTTTGTGCCAAAAGCATACCACTTCTGCGACCAACTCATTTTTTGGTGCCAAAATATGACCTTCTGCGACCAACTCATATTTGGTGCCAAAGATAATGATCATTAGCGACTAATTAATATTTGGTGCCAAAGGTAACTTTAGCTACCAACTTTTATATTGGTCATGAAAGTGGTTGCTAAAAGTGCAGATTCTTTTAGTGAACACACCATAATCATTCATAACTTTTATCACAAAAAATCTTAACTTTCTTATGATGTGCAACATTCTAAAGTGCATGTTATAGATTTCTCATTTGAAGAAAAATATATAATGATGATTATGATTAGAAGAGAAATTTATTTAGAAAATGGCCAGAAAGAGCATGCAACATGGAGTTTTAATTTCAATGAGTTTTTTAGTAAATAAAAAAATTATTAAGAAATTTTGGTTTCAATTTTGGAGGAGAGAACTTAAAAGGGGTAGATTTAGAAAGAATTTAATAATTAATGAAAAGTTTCTTAATTTGTTTCATTATATAAAATACACAAACTCTTATCTTTTAAACTAAATGGAAAAAATTAATAAATTTGTGGCGTGTTCCTATATTTAGAAATTCAAATAATTGAAAGAAAAAAAAAATAGAACTTTAATGTTTATAATCGTGTTAACGATTCATTTCCTTATATGATAACTAAATGTAGCATTTAATAAATCATATATCTATCACTTGTGGACTATTTAGTCTAATAAATATTTTTATAAAGGGTTGAGCTTTTATCATGTTGACATGAGAGGTCCATAGGGTTTATAATGGGTCTCGTTTCGATGATTCGAACTGTTCATTTTGTAAAATCCTCAATGTATATCATTCATAAAAATATTTAGGTCAATCTAATAATTGTAATTTTTCATTTTATAGCATTTGTCTCTATAAAAATGGATGGTCTATTTTAAAAATATATTTGTCGTTCAATTTTTTGGAGACAAATGCAATAAATTGAAAAAGTTATAATTATTGGATCAAACTATTTTTTTTCATGAATAATATATTGAGGACCCTATAACATAAACGGTTCAAATCATCGAAATGACCCTATAAATCCCTCAAGTTCTCTCATGTTAAGATCTCAACATAAGAGAAACTCAACCCTTTTAGGAACCTATAAGCCTATCTCATATTCAAGTCTCTCAAATGAAGCATACCTATATTTAAAAGGGCTTGGCTTTTCTCTAATCCGTGATCAGACTGAAAGGTATTGTTGGGCCCGTGGGAGCCCATCACGGGTCCCGTTTCAATGATATGAACCGTTCAATGTGTAAAACTCTTTGAGTACTATATGTTTGTAAAAAATCACGTTAGTCGGATATCGATAGTTCGTGATCAAATCAATTTTGTATAAAAAAAAATGGGCGGTGAAAAAAATAATGGTTGTGAAATTTGATCGATGAGATAGCTATTAATATCCGATCAACATAATTGTTCATAAGCATATAGTACTCGATGAGTTACTACGGGAAAAAGCACATTCGACGACCAAATTTCCCAATTAAAAAAATTTGGTGGTTGAAAGTATAACTTTCAATGACCAAAAGCGACATTAGTAGCTAAAAGTAAAGCTTTTTGGCGACTAAAAAATTTTAATAGCTAAAAGTCTACAATTGGCGACTAAAACTAAGTTTGGTCGTTGATTATATGGGTTTTAGTGACTAAAAACTTTTTAGTAGCCCAAAGTAAAGCCTTTTGGTGACTAAAAAAATTTAGTAACCAAAAGTCTACAATTGGCGACTAAAAATAAGTTTGGTCGCTGATTATATGGGTTTTACCTACTAAAAAACTTTTAGTAGCCAAAAGTAAAGCTTTTTGGTGACTAAAAAAATTTTAGTAGGCAAAAGTCTACAATTGGTGACAAAAAAATAAATTTAGTTGTCAAAAGTGATCATTTTTAGTGTGGGAGAACTAAAATTTTAAGGCGGGAATTATTTTTTTGGCAACCAAAATTTTGGTAGCTGAAAGTGTATCTTCGACTACCAAATCCGACTTTGGTCGGCAAAAGTTAAGTTTTTTAGCGACTAAAAAAACAATTAATAGCCGAAAGTATAGAATTGGCGACTAAAAAATATGTTTAGTTCCCAAAAGTGCTCTTTTTTTATTTTGCTACTAAATAGTTTATTTTACATGAATTATGTTTGTAACGCCCTCAAAATTAAACCCGAAACATGACATGCATTAATAAAAGAAAAACAGTATATTATTTAAGTCACCAGAGAAATATGGAATAAAACATCAAATAAATGCCCTATGGGCTTACATCTTGCCAAGCCAACACTTGGACACAAATTCATGAGTTCTAACTCAAAACAAATAAAGCCCTAGGCTTGAAAGTTTACATTGTTCAAATAAAATAAATAAAAAAAAAATAAAACAAGTCTTCCAATTCAATTCCTCACAAGCTAAGTCCTTGGAGGTAGTGAACCACACAATACTGAAAAATGAAGTTCCCATATAGGGTGAGCCACGACCCAATAGAGAAATACTAAACCAAGCATAAATTAAATAAAGTATTAGAATCTAATACATGGTTAACACACTATAATCCAGTTACACTTTTTAAGACATGAATGTCCATATTGCCTATGACACATTGTCTATGGCACATCTTACTTTTCATCTATGGCTCGAACACAGCCAAATAACTCAACGGGTTTCATCTTTTATTAACAAAACTTCCAATTCCACGAGAATAACAATTCAAGTTAAACCTAATCATAACAAATACGAGTTGGTATTATATAAATCATAATCAATTCACTTCCATACTTCCCAATTGATACACATTTTAGTCTTTGTATCAATAAAACACTTCAATATAAATAAGCACACATAAAAGTGATGCTAATGGAGTCCATCTATCTCCTCCCAAACAAAATCCGGTTTAGAGGTCCATCCCTATCTTCCCTAAACGTGGAGTTCATCCCTATCTCCTCCAAACAAATCCGGTTTAGAGGTCCATCCCTATCTTCCCTAAGCAGTGGAGTTCATCCCCTATCTCCTCCAAACATCATGCATATGCAATGAAACATACAAATTGCTATATGCAACACACAATCAATACAAGTAATGTTCTGTATTAATTCAACAGTCAACATATGTGACTTAATTCCAGTTATACCTAAGCAGCATGCAAGGTCTACAACAATCAATGGCTATCCTCCACCGATAGCCCAAGACAGTTATTTCTAAGCGAGAAATAAATATCACAATATATATACATTATCAAATCCACATATGAGTGATTAAATATTCAATTACATCAACCAATCTCAATTTCCCAAATCTCATGAATTTAACCCAATACACAATTCCCCTTTTTAAATTAATTACATGAATTAATCTATGACAAAACCCTAAGATTTCTCCCAGAATTACTAAACCACCCCCTCCCACATACTAGAACACCAACACTTAGGATTAAAACGTATACAAGGAGTAGGAAATCCCTACCTCAAAGCAATGAACCCGATAGAAGAAGATGAAGATGTTTGCCCAAATGTTAAAGTGCTCCAAATCCAACAATGCTCCGATTAAATGAAAGCCCTCACTCTCCTCTACCTTTTAATGAAGGAACTAGGTTAAACGCCCCTAGATAGATCCAACCCAATGAAAAGATGAGTTGAGAAGGAGGAACCTCCGAACTTGGGTTTTTGGATCAAAAAATGTGAAAGAGGACGTTTTCAGACTGCTGCTGCGTTTAAATACTGGACAGGCTCGCTCGAGCGAAGACATGGTCGCTCGGCGACCGAGACTAAGAAATACTCGCTCGGCGAAGAAAAGCTCGCTCGAGCCAAGAACTCGATGCTTGAGTCGCACCCGAAGCATGCTCGGCTGACGAAGGCTCGCTCGGCGAAGAACTCAAACATATGTTCGCTCGCTCGGCGAAAAGCTTCGCTTCGGCGAAAACACTCTGCTCTCTGGTCTATACTAGCGCAATCTCTCGCTCGAGCTAAGAAATCACGCTCGAGCCACTAGAAACAAAACTCAACCCTCGCTCGAGCGACCAAACCCTCCCGGCGGCCAACTCAAAAACTGGGCAGCAAGATTTGATTTCGAACCCAACCAACTGAAACAAACGCCCAACACATCCTATAACTCAATTGCGGAATTAGAGAACAACAAATATAACAATGAAATTCGCGGGCGTAAGTCCGGATACAATAATCAAATGGGAAAAAAAGACCGGAATTCGCTATAACCTCCCTTAAAAGAATTTCGTCCCCGAAATTAAGCATGAGTTTGAAAAAAAAACAAGATTTTCTTAATTCCCAATGTTATATAAAACAATAATCAACAATCTTGACCTATATTGATCACTTCATCTCTCATTAAGTGGCATCTCACAATATGTTTAGACCAACATATATTACAACCTGCATCAATATTATGCATTATTCCTTTCGATGTTAACAAATTCCATATCGTATTCAATCTCATGGTATAAACAACACATTACTCCCATTATGTGTCAAGTTTCAAAATGTTAATATTCATTCAATTTGTTCTCAATGTTTTCCAATTCAAGACAAATATAAAATTCTCAAGTTCCATAATATTATATAATCTAAGTACAAGATTACAAATCAATAAACAAATCCGGATATTTCTCACGGACTTCCAACTCACGTTCCCAAGTGGCTTCCTCCACTCGTGATGCTTCCAGAACTTTCACCAAAGGGATAGTCTTGCCATAAAACTTGATCCCGCCTATCCAAAACCGGACCGGTCTCTCCTCATCTGAGACATCCTCATCAACAACTAATTGATCTAATCCAACACATGTGGCGGATCGGCTCATACTTAGAGCATACTCACATGAAACACGTCATGAACTCCGGATAAGCTGCGGTGGCAAAGCTAAGCGATAAGCGACCTCGCCAATCCTCTCAAGGATCCCAAAAGGGCCAATGGACCGAGAGGACAACTTACCACTCTTCCCAAATCTCATCAAGACTCGCCTAGGTGATATTTTGAAAAGACATGATCACCTACCTCAAACACCAAAGGTCTCCTCCTACAGTCGACATAAGATTTACGGCGACTACGTGTCATAACGGCCTCTTACGGATAAGCTCAACTTTCTCCGTGGTTTCCCTCACCAACTCAGGACCCAACAAAGGTCGTCACCCACCTCGGCCCAACAAAGCGGAGATCTACACGATCGGCCATATAAGGCCTCAAGCGGTGCCATACCGATACTAGGCGAAAGCTATTGTTGTAAGCAAACTCCACTAATGGCAAGTGCTTTTCCCACGACCCATTAAGGTCGAGAACACAACCTCGAGCATATCCTCGGGATCTGAATAGTACGCTTCGGCCCGTCGGTCCGAGGATGATAAGCGTACTAAGGGTCAACTTAGTGCCTAAAGCACTTTGCAAACTCTGCCACAACCTGGCGGAAACGAGGATCTCTATCTGAAACAATAAATCCTTTGGGACCCGTGCAACCTCACTATGTCCCGAACATACAAATCGGCAAGATGATCTCCGAATCTCTAACACGCATAGGAATGAAGTCTTGTTGACTTCGTCAACCGGTCTACCACAACCCAAATAGCATCACTACCTCGGCGAGTCTTGGAAGACCCTACGAAGTCCATAGTGACATGCTCCCACTTCCACTCGGCAATAGGCAAGGGTTGCAACAAACCCGGCCTCGATGCTCGGCCTTCACTTGGCGACAAGTAAGGCACTTAGATCTGGTTGCCACATCTCTCTTCATACCCCGCCACCAAAATGGCGGCCCAAATCCCGATACATCTTAGTACCTCCGGATGCACCGCAAGCGCGAATGATGAAACTCTCGAGTACCTCCTCACGGCAAGATTCGGTACAAGCAGACGATCTCGGTATCTCACGCTGGTCGGGATACACCGTCAAACCCTTCTCAACCTTCCCGATGAAATCTTTTCTGAGAGATTCTACCTCAAGATCACCCCTCTGAGCCTCTAACACTCGAGTCACAAGTGTAGGTCGTGCAACAAGCGAAAACAAGGCCATGACCTCAGCGGATTCGCCAAATGCAAATCAAACTCCCAACGATCCAACATCTCCCACTCCCGGATGGCTATCTTTTAGCGTCACCCTGATTTTCGCTAAGGGCATCGGCCACAACATTGGCCTTCCACGGATGATAGTGCAACTTCGAAGTCATAATCCTCAATGAACTCCATCCACCTCCTCTGCCTCAAATTCAAGTCATACGAGTGAACAAATATTTTAAACTATTATGGTTGGAGGATACCTCAAATTTCTGACCATATAAATAATGTCTCCAAATTTTAGGGCAAATATCACGGTGCTAGCTCTAGATCATCGTGGGGTAATTCTTCTCGTGAATTTTCAGCTGGCGTGAGCCATAGGCAACCACTTTCCCTCTTGCATCAACACACAACCAGACCCTCTCGTGAGGCGTCACGATGGTGAATAACCCAACCTCTCTCCGAATAATCAAAACCGGGCGGTGGTCAATCTAACTTTCAACTCTGAAATGACCTTTCACAAGTCTCACTCCAAACAAATTTGACTCCCTTCCGAGTCAATCTAGTCAACGGTGAAGCTAACCTGGAGAAATCCTTCACAAACCGACGGTAATACCCAGCTAATCCCAGAAAACTGCGGATGTCAAATACACTCTTAGGTTGTGCCCAATCTTGCACTGCCTCCGTCTTGGATGTATCAACAGACACCCCCTTCCCGGAAACTACATGGCCTAAGAACTTCACCTCTTCTAGCCAGAACTCACACTTCCCAAACTTAGCATAAAGCTTATGGGTTCTAAGTAATTCTAGCACTACTCTCAAGTGTTCCTCGTGCTCTTCCTCTGAAGGTGAATAAATCAAAATGTCGTCCACGAAGACGACCACAAAACGATCCAAAAATGCTCGGAAGATCCGGTTCATCAAATCCATAAATACCGCTGGTGCATTGGTGAGCCCAAACGGCATCACTAGAAACTCGTAGTGGCCATACCGCGTACGGAATGCTGTCTTTGGAATATCCTCCTCCCTGACTCTCAACTGATGATAACCCGATCTCAAGTCTATCTTAGAGAAACAACGGGAACCCTTCAACTGATCGAACAAATCATCTATCTGAGGCATCGGTACTTATTCTTAACCGTCACCCGATTCAACTTAGGTAATCTATACAAAGTCTCAAAGCACCACCTTTCTTTTTAACGAAAGGGCTAGCGCTCCCACGGTGAAACACTAGGGCGGATATAACCCTTATCTAACAACTCACAGGTGAATCTTCAATTCAACTAGCTCGGGGGCAAAACGATAAGGTGCTATAGAAATCGGCGCCGTCTGGGCACTAAGTCAATAGAGAACTCAATCTCGACGCGGTGGTAAATGACCGATCCTCGGAAAGGCGTCCGAGTACTCACAAACCACCCTTGGTAACACAATCGGAGTCTCAACATCCTCACTAATCGCAGACTAGCAAGTAAACTACTAAGCTCACTCCGCCCTCGCGGATCATACCTCGGTGGCAAGACACTACCAACCCTGTCCCCCAGAAAATGAAAACGTTCTCCGCTAACTGTACAACAAGTTACCCTCTGGCGTAGCAAATCATAAAATGCCGGTATGATGATAACCAGTCCATACCCAAAATAACATCGAAGCCCTTCATGGGCATCACTACAAAAGAGAAAGGGATTCTATGATCATCGACCTCTATATCACAACCCCTAACACCTTGTTTCAAAATCAACTCACCCCCAAGAGGCGACACTACACAAATAGGAGATGCTAACTGAGCTAACTCCAACTCCAAAATAGATGCAAATGCAGTGAGACACAAAGGAATGAGGCACCGTGTCGATCAATACATTAGCAACTGAATTGCAAAACAAGAAGGTACCTCTAACCACAGATGGAGCTGGTATAAGATCCTGTGCGGTAACAGCATACACGCGCCCAGATGACCTCTGATCAACCTGCTCACCCCTCGGAGCGGTAAGATCCTGATTGCCGAAGAAGCCCCTGGTTGGCCCTCAAGGCTGAGCCCGTGGCGGGCATCGACTCGAGTCTGCCTCGAACCCGATATGCCGGGTGTGCCACCAAGCGTGGGCAAAACCTCTTCATGTGCCTGGTGACGCCTTTGAAAACAAGAGGGCGGTGACCTCTACTCGACTCGCTCGAGATCGGCCAAGAAGATCTTGCCCTCTGAACTCCTCCCCTCGAGGACAAAGCTGAGACTTGTGGCCCGGTGACCACACTTAAACAGTAATGTCTCCTGTTGCCTTTCCCAGCACTTTTCGGCCTTTGGAAAAGTGGATCTAGAAAAACTACTCTGAGGTCTGGCGAGGAGTGAAACCTCTCGCCTCCTGCCATCACTCAGCCATCGACTCCTCTTGGAGCCTTTACGCCTTTCCCCTCTTCTGCATCATAATCTCGGTGTGAAATTCTTGCATCAACCAATCGCCCGAAATCCCTAATCATAGACCCAACAACTCGGCATGAGGCCACGCCTCAACTTCTTCTCAAACTCAATCTGTGGCGCTCCTCGGTTGCCACTAACTTCGAGGTGCAAACACAGACGGACTAGTGAATGCCGCTTCAAACTCGCCAGCGATAAACCATTACGCTCAAGATGGCGGGCTGATCTCTCAACTTCTCTGAGCAGTGGAGACAAGTACTTCTCTGAAAAGCATCAACAAAAGCCTTCCGTACCCCCAATCGACCCTTGGTGAACTTCCACCATTGACCGCATCTCCCTTCAGAGCGATGCCAAGGTCACCTTCAACCTCGTCTTGATGCCAAGCATCTCAAAGCGTTTTAGTTATGCCGCTCGAGCCATTAAATGCGCCTTAAGCGGCTCGCTAGGATCACCTACAAACACGTCCGGTTGAGGCCGAAGAATTCCCTCTTCGAAAAGAAGGCCCTGCATCGCCACAACTACACGAGCGATTACGAGCCCTAAGAATGCCTTGACTCCTAAAGCTCCGGTATCTCTTGGGCCAGCGCCCATACCTTCTTGGCTCTTTGGCTCGGCCACATTGGCAGCCAACACCCTCCTGAATGTCGGTATCTCCTCGGTATAGGCATTTCTGCCTAGCACGCCTACCACGCCTACCACGACCTCGTCCTCGTCACGACATCCTAATGAAGGAAACAAAGGCGTTAGCACTCTAAATAATGTGCCAAAACTATAATACTTGCGTCCTAATACATTGGACAACAATAAATCACACCACGTAAGCACATAATCACATAAGCACCTCTGAATTTCATTCTGGATAATGACGATCCGAGACGTCGCTAAAGTTCCGGTTGGAAACGACATTGATCAAGTGCCTTTCCAACAAGACATTCAGAGACTCAAGGGTCCAATCAACATCCAGCAACTACATTCCATACCCACATAGTCACATAAACATGTTATCATATAAGCATGCAATCGTTACACTAAGTCTCTATCAAACGAGACGAACCCATTGTGATTCTAATCACTTCCCACGTACCCAAAGTATTCAAACCCGGTACGCTCTGATACCAAGTTGTAACGCCCTCAAAATTAAACCCGAAACATGACATGCATTAATAAAAGAAAAACAGTATATTATTTAAGTCACCAGAGAAATATGGAATAAAACATCAAATAAATGCCCTATGGGCTTACATCTTACCAAGCCAACACTTGGACACAAATTCATGAGTTCTAACTCAAAACAAATAAAGCCCTAGGCTTGAAAGTTTACATTGTTCAAATAAAATAAATAAAAAAAAAATAAAACAAGTCTTCCAATTCAATTCCTCACAAGCTAAGTCCTTGGAGGTAGTGAACCACCTGTACCTGAAAAATGAAGTTCCCATATAGGGTGAGCCACATTGATAGAGAAATACTAAACCAAGCATAAGAATTAACTAAAGTATTAGCATCTAATACATGGTTAACACACTATAATCGATTACACTTTTTAAGACATGAATGTCCATATTGCCTATGACACATTGTCTATGGCACATCTTACTTTTCATCTATGGCTCGAACACGGCCAAATAACTCAACGGGTTTCATCTTTTATTAACAAAACTTCCAATTCCACAGGAATAACAATTCAAGTTAAACCTAATCATAACAAATACACGAGTTGGTATTATATAAATCATAATCAATTCACTTCCATACTTCCCAATTGATACACATTTTAGTGCTGTATCAATAAAACACTTCAATATAAATAAGCACACATAAAAGTGATGCTAATGGAGTCCATCTATCTCCTCCCAAACAAAATCCGGTTTAGAGGTCCATCCCTATCTTCCCCTAAGCAGTGGAGTTCATCCCCTATCTCCTCCAAACAAATCCGGTTTAGAGGTCCATCCCCTATCTTCCCCTAAACCGTGGAGTTCATCCCCTATCTCCTCCAAACATCATGCATATGCAATGAAACATACAAATTGCTATATGCAACACACAATCAATACAAGTAATGTTCTGTATTAATTCAACAGTCAACATATGTGACTTAATTCGATTATACCTAAGCGACATGCAAGGTCTACAACAATCAATGGCTATCCTCCACCGATAGCCCAAGGCGATTATTTCTAAGCGAGAAATAAATATCACAATATATATACATTATCAAATCCACATATGGTGATTAAATATTCAATTACATCAACCAATCTCAATTTCCCAAATCTCATGAATTTAACCCAATACACAATTCCTTTTTAAATTAATTACATGAATTAATCTATGACAAAACCCTAAGATTTCTCCCGAATTACTAAACCACCCCTCCCACATACTAGAACACCAACACTTAGGATTAAAAGCGTATACAAGGGTAGGAAATCCCTACCTCAAAGCAATGAACCCGATAGAAGAAGATGAAGATGTTTGCCCAAATGTTAAAGTGCTCCAAATCCAACAATGCTCCGATTAAATGAAAGCCCTCACTCTCCTCTACCTTTTTAATGAAGGAACTAGGTTAGAAACGCCCCCTAGAAAGATCAAACCCAAGGAAAAGATGAGTTGAGAAGGAAGAAAACTCGGAACTAGGGTTTTGGATCAAAAAATGTGAAAAAGGAGGTTTTAAAACTGCTGCTGCGTTTAAATACTGGACAGGCTCGCTCGAGCGAAGACATGGTCGCTCGGCGACCGAGACCTAAAAATACTCGCTCGGCGAAGAAAAGCTCGCTCGAGCCAAGAACTCGATGCTTGAGTGCACGCAGCGAAGCATGCTCGGCGACGAAGGCTCGCTCGGCGAAGAACTCAACATCTGGCTTCGCTCGCTCGAGCGAAGAAAGCTCGCTCGAGCGAAAACACTCTGCTCTCTGGTCTATACTAGACGCAATCTCTCGCTCGAGCTAAGAAATCCTGGCTCGAGCCACTAGAAACAAAACTCAACCCTCGCTCGAGCGACCAAACCCTCGCTCGAGCGACCAACTCAAAAACTGGACAGCAAGATTTGATTTCCGAACCCAACCAACCTGAAACAAACCTGCCCAACACATCCTATAACTCAATTGCGGAATTAGAGAACAACAAATATAACAACAGAATTCGCGGAACGTAAGTCCGGATACAATAATCAAATGGGAAAAAAGACCGGGGTCGCTATAATGTTCAATAAAATAATTATGTTTATTCATATACTTTTATATTAATATGGATGTACGTACTACATAAATAATATATGTCACATACATAATCATATGATGCTATAGAGGTGTAGTGGGAAGAGCGTGGTACATAAGGTTTATGGTGTGGGAGGTTGGCGGTTCAAGTCTCGGCAAGAGCGGAGCAATTATTATTATTTTTTCATGTTTGAAGCTTTTGCAACTAAAGGTGTTGGTCGGTCATTCCTTGATTATTGGCATTTTAAGAAATAAAAATGATAATAGTACATAAATAAAAATGATGTTTTATTGTGCATTTTAAGAATGATACATTTGATAAAAATTTAATAAGATAATAGTGTACAAATGTTCTGTTGTCACATTTTAAAAAGAGTGGCACATTTGACAAAAATTTAATAAAACCATAATGTATATATTTAAATGATGTCACATTATCTGATTTTAAGAAAGACAAATTTGGCTTAAATTTTAACAATGATTGAGACTCGAATTTTTTGGAAACTCTATAACCCCTTTTGAATCTCTACCATTGATGGTGTGGGCCCCACACATACATGAGTGGGTCCCATATATACATCAATGGTGGAGATTCAAAAAGAATTGTGAGGGTCTCCAAAAAACAACAATAATAGAGAACTCTAATTTTGAAACTCTAAATAGAACTCTAATGATGTGGCAAGAGGAAAAAAAAAAAACAAAAACAAAAACAAAACAAAACAAAAAAACAAAAACATAGACACCCACATCACATCGCATGTAAATCCTATCAAAAATACTTTAGACCTCTAAATTGTGAGCTCTAAAAGAGCTATAATCTGTGGGTCCCAGTGTATGATTTGATGTTTTGGCCTTTGTTTGTTTGTTTTTTTTTTAGGTTGCTACATCACTAGTGCTCTTATTAGAGCTCTATTATTAGAGCTCTCAATCATAACTGAAATCCTATTCCTTGCTACATCACTAGAACTCTCTTTAGAGTTCTAAAATTAGAGCTCTCAATTTTTATTCTCATCCTAAATGTTCATTGTAAAGATACGCAGAATTCTATATTCACACTAATACCATTATGATACTTCATCTTTAATGGTGTAGAATTTCTTTTTTACAAAAAAAATAATTAATGAGGAATTTCCAGTTCAAAGTCTAACAATAATTTGAAATTTATGACATCCCAATTAAGTTTTTTTTTTTTTTTTTTTTTTTTCGCGCATGAGGAAATAAGGTGGGATTCACAAGAAAACCTCACCTAGGCAATTAAGTTGGCACCAAGAAGACCACCCAATCATTTGCAGCACCCACCAAACGACCATGCTTGGTTTTGCTTTGATACTTATAGCACTCTCTCCTTTTATCTTTATTGATGTACGATGGAAACGATTTATTCTTCATTTTGATTCAATAAAGTTTATTCTTTTGCTGATAAAAAATAAAAAATAAAAAAGCCATGTTTGGTTTCTTTTTAAGAAAAAAAAATTATATTTTTTTTAAAAAAAATGGAAACTAGTAAGATAATAATAAATATAGAAAATATATTTTTTTAATTTTAAATTCATATAAAAATGATAATTGTTTTATATTTTTTTATTTCTTTCAACATTAATTTTTAATTTTGAAAAAAAAAAAAATTTGAAACAAATTTCTGAAAACCAAACTAAACATTGTCTTGTGTGGCCCTCCTTGTATAGGACTAAACTCCCTTCCATATTTTTGTCTCTCCATATTTTTTTATATTCTTCTTGTGAACCCCAATTCAGACCTACACTAATAATCTGAATCGTCTATCTTGTGGACTTAAAATAATAAAATAAATGATTTAGGTCATATATACAAAATTAAATTTAGCCCCACAAAAAGAGTAGAGAAAGATATCAAGAGAAGCTTATTCCTCTGTATAAATACATGCATCACCAACCTATTATGCAATCTCTGTATAACTCTGTGTTTGATATTTCATAAGGTTGTTTGAGGAAGGAAAAAAAAATGGCCTCTTGTCTTAAACACCTCCCCCTTGTCTTCACCTTTATAGCTTTGTTTTCATTATTAATAATTTCATCTACTTACGCCTTTTCACCTCTGTAGCCACATGGTATGGAGAACCTTATGGTTTTGGGACCCTTTGGTAAGGAGAGAAAAATTCATATTTGATGTTTTTGATATATAGATAGATGTTATATAATATTACATATTATTTTGTTTAACTTGTGCCTCTACTTACATATGCTCGGCTTGTACATCTATATATATATATATTTGACTAGAGTTTCACAAGCTCTCCAAAGATGTAGGTGTTTCTTTTGGCTATTTCATTGTTGTTGCCAAACATTATTTTGTTTAGTTTTGATAAATTTTTAAGTTGTTGTAATTTATAATTTTATTATTCATATCTTGATCGCTTTTATACTTGATTAGAATCTTTTTCATAAATTGTTTATTAATTTATTTATTATTTGTTACTCGTTAAAAATTTATTTATAGAGAATATATTAGTATGGCACAATGTCACAAGTAACATAAATAGGATCAAAAGCGTGCAATTAAGTTTTATTTTTATTTGTTTTACTTTATTTTGGTGAAACTTGGATCAAACTCAATCAAAAGCTTTTTGTAGTTGCTAGCAAGCTGTTTTCAAGATTTGAAACTTTTAGGACGTATTTGGAGATGGCTTGAATTTAATTAACTTACGAAATTTTTTGGATCTTGGATTTGACAAAACAAATGAAAATGTAAGGGAAATTTAAAAAAAATAAAAAAAAATACTTTATACATGCATACTTACATTATGGGTGAATAAACAAATTAGAAACTTTTTTAATATCTGTTTTTTTTTTTTTTTTTTTCTTCCTAGCCTAACCAAAAGAGGAAATTTTGGCTTCTTTTACTTCATTTTATATTCACATCTTTCATCTTTTATTTTATTTTTTAAATTCAAGATTGGAACATAGTAAAATCTATTTTAAGATAACATATAATCCATTTCCCAAATGGAGGCATCCTCTCTAAGAAGTCTTCATCTAGATAGTTTGACTACCAGAATACATAATTGATTATATGTTATGATATCATGTTAAATTATTAGTCACTAATTCATTAAATAGTTTAAATTATTAGAGAAAACTAAAAACTTTACCTCCATACATGTATATATACAAATTTAATTAATTAATTAATTATTATTATTTTTTGATTAGAGGCGTCATAACCTTTGACACTAATATTTGGAATGTAGGGGTGCTTGTGGATACACGGTATTCTTGGAAGCGATCCATTCTATAAAATGGTATCATTTGGAGGCTATGCTCTATTCGAATCAGGCAGGGGATGTGGTACATGTTATCAGGCGGCACAACTTATCTTTAATGCATTTTATCTCTATTATTAGTATGGTAAGCCTATCTATACAAAAATCAAACACAAAATATGACATAAGTCTCTTATAAGGAATGGGGCCTACATGTATGGAACCTACCCTTGTGAGAGGGTTGTATCAATTTTACATTTGGTTTCTGTATTCTTAATATTACTCTTATTAATATGTGAACAATTTCTCTCTAATCCACTATTGAGATCCACTACATGTCTCATTTCAACTATCGTTTATCTTGTAATATATTTCATGTAACTCATTCAAGATAAATCACAAAGGGTCTAGCTTGTCTCAAGTTGAGATTAAGGCTGGACCCGTTCAATTCGGCGCATGTGGCATATTTTTTGGGCCCGTTTTGATAATCCGAACTGTTCAATGTGTAGAACTCGGCGAGTACTATGTGTTTGGCAAAAAAAATACGTTAATCGAATATCAATAGCTATGTGATCAAATCGGTTTTGTATAAAAAAAAAAAAAATAGGCGGTGAAAAAATTAGCGGTTGATAAAAAACTATTTTGTTCACATAGCTATCGATATCCGATCAGCTTGATTTTTTCCACGCATATAGTCCTCGTCGAGTTCTACACATTGAACGGTTCGAATTATCAAAACGAGACCCGTGGTGGGCCCTTATGGGCCCAAAGCACTGATCGATCCGATTTTAGATTGGACCAAAGCCACTGCAAATTACAAATACACATCCCAAAGTTTACTTAAAGACAAATTATTCTTTATAATTCTAGAAATTACATCTTGTCCCTTCAAATTTCTACATTACATAACAAATAACCTTATATTTTTAATAAATTATTAAATCAATTAACAATTCTGGTAATTTCATCGTTATATAGAAGTTAGAAAATTAATCAGCATATTTGGTTTGGATTTTCAGGATTCACTTTTCAGAAAATTGAATTTTTTTTTTATTTTTCGTGTTTTTTAAATATTTTTACTGATTTTATTTTTAATATTTTAAGTATTTTTTTTAATTTTTAGATACACCTAACATAAATACACTTAAAATGTATAATATTTCTGGAAAAAAAATCTTTAGAAAATTCACTAAATACCAAAAATAAAAAAATATGAAAATTCATTACATTTTTTGTATTATTGTGTATTTATTGATTTTTTTAAAATATTTTACTTTTTAAATACATCTAAGTAAAATACATCTAAAAAAAAAAAAAAAAGCTTAAAATTTTGAAAATATTCACTAAAAATAAAAAACACGAAGAACAAAAAATTTAATTTTCAGAAAATTGAAACCAAACACATTGAATGATTTTTATTTTGTCAAATAAAAAATTCTGACAATGGGTATTTATGATTTTTAGAATCTTAGAGCGCAATTAGTGTTTTGAGTAAATTTCAAGAATTGTATTTCTAATTTACCCTAATGGACAATGCTCAAAATTATACTTGTCATCTATTTTTCTAAAAATAAATATAATAAAATCATATTGTTATGAATATCAAATGAATCTAAGTTTTTCCACCAATGATCAACACACAAAACCAAACAATATACACAATTCAAATTGTTGCAATAGAACCCGTAGTAGCTCCATCGATGTCAACATCAGCACCCTCTAGTAAAACAACGAATTGAGGACAATCCTTCCCCATTAATATTGTTGAAAAATAGCGTTTTCATTGTTTTCATACATTAATAATTGATGCTATCTAATAAGCATATGGTTTTGAAAACATATATATAGGTGAAATGTACATCAAATCCAGCATGCTCAGGGTTTCCAGTAACGGTAACTATAAGTGATTTGTGCCCTGGTAGTTGCGGCATATCAATTTGATCTAAGTGAAATTTGCTTTGAACAATGGCTATTAAATGGTCGAGAAAATGAATTAGCAATGTTGGCGAGTCTTGATTCGATATCAAAGGTTATAATATATTTATACTAGTGTGTGTGAACTCACTTGATAAATGTGTTGTTAAATTTATGAATTATAAATTTTAATTTTGATTTAAATATATATATATATTATCTTTGCTCAAGTAATAGGATTTTTGTTTTTTTACCGAAGCGCAGGTCATGGGTTCAAATTATAGTCTCTTCACTATACAATTTTGTTTTAAATAGAGAAATAAAAAAATCATCCATTTGACACAAGTAGAGATAAGGTCTTTTATATTGTTTTTAAATAAAGAAATAAGAAAAAAAATCATATAAACAAATACGAAAATCATCCACTTGGCATAAGAAGAGTGGTGGCTTTTCAAATGGAGAAATAAGAAAAGGGAGAGGATTGTTGTTGCGCCTTTGTGTGCCCACCACGAAACTTGTATTAATCATCTGAACCTTGTTATATAGGGCTTATCGAGTATTTCACCTCTTAAAAAATAAAAAAGCGATCTTTTTATTATTATTATTATTATTATTATTATTATTAAGTTTGGTCCAATTTTAATAATACTTGATTGTGGAATGACCATATATAAATATTGCAGGGTTCCATGTCACTACACTGGTTTTAACTTGGCATTTAGGGTAGATAGTGGATCAAACCCTTTCTTTTTTGCTACAGCAATTGAGTATGAAAATGGAGATGGTGATCTCTCGAGTTGAACTCAAAAGCGGTGCCTCAGGTCACGGCTTCCAATGCAGCGGTCATTTGGTCTGTTTGGAAACTCAATGCCGCAATGCGGCCCCTCTCTTTCCGCATTCGTCATCTTAGGCAAAGGCGTGGTGGTTACCAATGTTATTCGGTGGGATGGAAGCTTTGGTCGGACATACTATTCCGTGTAAATTTTTGATGATATAGGTTTCAAGAATATCGATATTTATTAGGGTTTATTACGTTCTATTTGGGAAATCCAAGAATAAAAAGTCACTTTTGTTGTTTTAAGTTAAAAATATTTTGGTTGCTTGGTTTCAAATTGTTTGACAATTAGACTTTGGAATTGTCTTGTGCATTTGGTTGAGTAAAATATTTAAAATTTGAATCGAAGGAGTAATATTTGTAATTGGGGTAATAAGCTAACAAACCTCCTAGGCGACTCACTATAAAAATTACGATTTTAGAAATCAAAATTTAGGAATAAACATTTTTTTTTAGCGAACAATAATTTTTCTTGCGAAAAGTGTTATATTTTTAGCAATAAAAATTAAATATTAGTGATGAATTATTATCTTTTTGGACCAATTTTTGTCTCAAAAATAAATCATTTCAAGACCAAATTATTTTGTCTCTAAGAGTCTATTTATTAGTGACATTTTTTAAATTTTGTAAGCTAAAAGCCTTATTTTAACTTTTTAAATCGACTTTTTAACGACTATCTTCATGATGATGGAAATTGGTTCCTTTTGTAACAAAATTTTCACTTTTAGAAACCAAAATATTTAATCTCTAAAACTCTTATATGTTGTAGTGACTTAGTGCAATAAAGTCTTGAGTTGGTTAGAGTTGATAAGCGATGATCAATCATGTGATAGTAATTTAACTAACTCACTTGTTAACTACATACCTCTAACAAAATAAAATAATGAAGGGTGGCACTAACAATCCTTATTTTTTTTTGGATAGGCAAGATAAATCTTTATTGATGAAATAGGATAGAGAACATTAATAAAAGCGGGCTCGAGCTAGATGAAGCTCGAAGCTCCAATTGGTGAAAACCAACAAAAGGAGAAAAAAGCGAAGCATTAACAACCAAAATAGAACACTTTCGGTGAAAAAGCACTCCATTTGTACAAAACAAAACATTCACACAGTACAAACTCCCCAACTTGACAATCACGATGAAGAACTAAAAACGGCGAGATAGCATAAGAAGAACATCAAAGGAAATTATAGCGATGGCACTAACACAACATTTCACCCCAAAACTCCAAAAGCAAAAGCTGCGAGTATTGAGACACTTTTGGCACAGACCAAGGCGTAGAATTCACCAAGATACACGAAATCACACAACAACCATCACCCACGGCGAGCATATCGTAATCAACACAAAATTGCGAGCTTCACCTAGCGAGATCAGCAGATCAAAGAACAAATGCGGCATGAAAATGGCGGCGAAGCGGTCTAACGAGATATGAAGCAAGCGAATGCATTCAACACAGATCCTGCACCCACACGGATCATACCCGGCCCTTCAAGAACAACGGTGTTACATTGCAGTTGAAACAAAATCACGCATCCATACGGCCCGACATCCTATGATTGGACAAACCAGCCAACACCACCTCAATCAGGCTTTGATCCTATCAAGATTATAGACAATGTCCTCCACAGAATACTGCGAACCTCTATAACTATGCTTACACCAAAGTGCTACCCTCACTTTCACCAACTCAGCCAAATCAAACCCATCAACACTCTTTTCTTGAAAAAGGCATTCATTCATAGCTTTCCAAATTGACCACAAAACAGCTAAGGGAACAACTTTCCACATTGGTTAGAACGCCTTTTTGAATTTAAAACCAGCCCACCAATGCAACAATGCCTCAATTGATCCCGGAACCACCCAAACCAGATCTCATCATTTCACCATTTCTGACCACAATTTCTACACCACCGGACATGACAGAAGCAAATGGTTAATTGACTCCTTCTCTAATCTACATAGCAAACACACTGAATTAGCTTCCAAATTCAACACACCAATTCTTTTCAAAAAAAAGATGAAGTTTTAAGTCTTCCTTTCCAAGCTAACTAGCTACAAAATTTCGCCTTGGGTGGGGCAATATTCTTCTATAGCATATCAACAACACCTACAACAGGACCTTTCGACAACACCCACCACTTCCATGTCGAAGCCACAGAGTAAGAACCTGAAGGGTTGGCCAACCATAAACAAGAGTCCTCTACTTGAAATGTAAGTACAGGTGCGCCCCTGAGTACCCCTTGCAGCCTTACAACCTCCTCCTCCTCCTCCCAAGCTAACGAGATCTTCTAAAGAAAACTTCCACTCATGTGTTGACCCTCTTACGTGATTCATCTGCATAATTGTACAACCCTTCTCCTCGAACGGCACTGTATAAGCGTGAGAATTCCTCTTGAGACACAAATTATTTAACAACTTATCCTCCCAAAATATAAGTCTTTGCCCATTTCCTACAACTAGCTTGGGATTAGATAAATAGTAAACAACTTGACTCTGGACTAGATGCACCAAGGTGGACAACATCTAACCATAGTCTTGACACTAAGCGAGGATCCTAGAATAGTAGGTACCCGACCACCTACAACCACACCATATTTGCACCTCAACATTTATTTCCATATAGCTCATCCTCTACTCCAAACCTCCACCACCATTTAATCAAAAGTCAAACATTGATTTCACTTTCAGTTCTAAGCCCTAGACCCTCTTGTGATTTGTCAACTGTTAAATCTGCCCATTTCACCATATGGACTTTCCTCTTGAGTTCAGATTTGCTCCACAAAAATGCTGCCTGAATCTTCTCAATCTGTTTAGCCACTCCCACGGTATTTTGAAAATTAAAGTTAAGCGACCGGCGTAAGACAAGACTTTCCTCTTCCATCTGACTAACTTCTTTTTCACTTTCTCAATAATAGGTTGCCAAGTGATTTTTACATTTGGGGTTAGCCCCAAGAGGTAAACCCAAATAGCTTATAGGGAGCTTTTGGCTCGACAATTAAAATGGAGGTAAAGGCGATTAACCTCAAAATCATTTAAACCCACCCACACAATATACTTTTGTGGAAATTGATCTTTAAGCGAAAGCACCTCAAAGCAATGCAAAATTCTCTTGAAGTGCACCAATTCCTCTCTTTTAAGCCTCCTGAGAATATGATAGAATCATCTGCAAATTGCAAATGAGAAAATTTCAATTCATTAGACCCTCTGAGAAGATTCTTTAACCGGTCCCATCTCCTTTGCTCTTTCAATCAATAGGTTCAAACCTTGACAACAATATTGAACAAAAGAGGAGATAACGGATCTCCTGCCTAAGCCCTCTCGAGGAGTAAATTCTCTTGTTGGAGAACCATTGGCCAAGGAGCAGATAGTGCGGATAATAGGCATGTTTTAATCCAACCCACCCATTTGTCCCCAAAACCAAAATTCTTCATCATAGAAAATAGGAACTCTCAATTAATTGAATCGTATGCCTTTTCAAAATCCAACTTAGGAATGATGCCTCTCATTTTTGCAACTTTCCACCAATGTACTACTTCATTTACGATCAAGACACCATCGAGAATAAATCTACCACCCAGAAAGGTTGTTTGAACTTCACTAATGACTCTTGGAAAGACTCTTTTCTACCTTTTTGATAACACTTTAAATAAAATTTCATATCTTGAATTAACAAGGCTAATGGGCCTATAATCACTTAACTCACAAGGATTCTCCCTTTTAGGTATGAGGGTGATAAAAAGAGTTGTTGAGGCTTGAGACAATCTTCCCATTAGAGTGAAACTCATCCATAAATTATAAAATTTCACCCTTCATTACTGCTAGCATTTACGAATACAAGCCAAATTGAAACCATCGGACCACGGGCCTTGTTACCATCACAATCTTTTACCGCACCCAAATCTCAACTTTGAAAATTTTGCTTCTAAGCTTTCTCGTACCCATGAAGAGATGGATCTGAAAGGGCCAAGAAGCTTAGGCACTGTAGACACCCCATTTTTGACCGACCATAACACTCAGACGTCATTGATTGAGCGCTTGGTGATGTTGCATATTGTGCTCGTTCTGAGGTTGCGGCGTCTCGGTTGCGAGCCTTGCCTCCGGACTTCTGGACTCTTTTGTGCTTTGCCTCGGTTTACGAACCAGGCCCTGTTTCCTCTGTTTTCTCTTCCCGAAGGGAGGGAGAGGTCTCGTAGATCATCTTTTAGTGGCCGTAGGCTATGTTTTGTGGTCGTAGGCCATTTTTCCCGTTTGGAGCCCGGTTCCCGATTTTCGGAGCCGTCGGCCGTGTGCCTCGGTTCGGGACCACTTAACCACCTCTGTTTGCTCCAGTTTTTGGTATACACCCTATTTACTCTCTTTTGAGGGACACGGTGGCTCAAGAGACCAACTTCGTGGTCGAACGCCACCTCCGGTGCTTAATAGTCAGTTTTCGGGGCCCCAGACAGCGCGTTTCGGCCCCTGGACCTTCGTTTTGCATCCGTTTTGTTTCATTTTTGGTGGAGACCACTTTTTCATTGTTAGGAAACTTGTAGAAGGGTGGGAGGCCAGCAATTATTCTGAAAAGCCAGCTTTATTCCTTCATCGCTCTCCGTCGCCCGTTTTCCTCGCTAGAAAGCTGGTGTTGACCATTTTCGGGCCACTTTCTTTGGCCCTCAACCACATATTTGTGTTGTACACACCTGGGAGACCACCAATATGATATGGCCGGCCAAAAATTGTTCTTGACCCTTTTGAACCCCTCTAAAAATTTGATTTTTCTCTCTCTTGGGTTACATTTCCTGGTTTTTCTCCATATAGCTGTGTTGTGCACACATGGGAGGCCACCTTTCTGGGGTGGCCGGCCACTAATTGTGATTGAACCTTTTGACCACCTGGCCGGCGGCTAGAGGTGGCCGACGGCCACACGAACCCCTCTGAACTGGCCGGCCATGACCCTCTCACACAGTTCCTTCACAATTTGCACCATCTGTTTCTCCTAGATCCATGTATCCAGATGGGAGGTCTTTTGGGGTGAATTTGATTTCCCCCCCCCCTCTTTCCTCCACTCCTCCCTCTATAAAACCAGCCCCCCCAGCTCCATTTTAGAAGGTTACAAAAATTGTTTTGAGCCTTGCATACAACTCTCTCTCTCCCTCTCTTCCAAACCCTTCAAACCCTAAGGTTCTTGCACCCTTTACACCACAACCCATACCACCACACCCCCATACTCCCTTCCAACAACTTCAAGGCTATTTCCGAGGCTAGGAGCACCATTTCTTGGACCAAAAGTTGTTGAAGACTTAGGCTACAAGAGTAAGTCTCTTTTCCCTCTCTTTTGGCTCTATTTTGCATGCTTTCTTAGCCTTTGTTGCTTGCATTTTTGGGCTCCAACATGAAATTAAAATAGTCATATTTTGAGTTCATTTCCATGTTTAATCAAGGGTCTTTCTCCGTTTGAGGTCTCCTCCTCACCCTTTGTGTTTAAACTCTCTTTTAGGCCTATTTTTGCATGATATTTTAGGCTTATTTGTGAGCTGTTTTGGACTTGTTCATAAACTATTAAATGTCTTTTCTTAAGCCCCTCTTCAACTTTGTTGAAGGGCTCTCCTCTGTTTGAGGTCAACTGCTACCACTTGCCTCTTTATCCCTCTTTTAGGCCTTTTTCTTGCTTGTTGATTTAGCCTCATTTTTGTTCATTTTTGAGACTTTATGTAAACTGTAAAGTGCCTTTTTTTAAGCCTCTCTTCAATTTTGTTGAAGAGATCTTTGCCATTTGGGGCCAGCTGCTGTCTCTTGTCTCTATTCTCTCTTTTAGAGCCATTTTTGCATGATAGATTAGCCCTATTTATGTTCATTTTTGAGACTTGTTATAAAATATAAAAAGTCTTGTGTTGAGACCCTCTTGATGTTTGATTAAGGGTATTCCTTCATTTGAGGTCATATGCTTCCTTGTATGCTTGATTGCCTCTTTTTTTGAGCCTTACAACTAAGCCCTTGTTGCTTGCTTTGTTTGGCCTTCTAGCCACTGAAATCCAATGGATTTTTAGTGGCTAAAACACTGTTTTGAGCCTCAAAAGCAGAGGGGAGTGACCCCCTCTCACCTTGTTTTGCTTGATGGTCTTTTTGGCCTTCCAAAGAGGCCCTATCTTGCATGCTTCGTTGACTAATTTCAGGGCCAATTTGATGAGTTTTAGGGCTATCATATTTGATTTTCAGAGTTAATTTTTCCATGCTAAGTGTCCTTGATGCATGTGCTTAATAACCCCTTGTATGCCCTTCAAAAAGCCCTCCTTTTTGCATGCATTGGGCGTATTTGATGATTATTTTGGCATATTTTGTTCATTGATTTTTTACGGTTTGGTGAGATTTCATATTCTTCATATACATGCCATGTAAACCATGTTTGCTAGTCAAACTTGCATGCTATTTTAGTCCATCATGCTAGCATCTTTTGGCCATGCTTTGAACTAGAAATGTTCATGTTTTGGGACTGCCTTGGTTCTGTCTTTATGCTTCATGATCAAATAATGCATGCTTTGTATAGCTATAGGTCAATGCTTGTGCCTAGTTTTGTGTTTGGGGACCATTCCATGCATCGGGTGCAATGTTTCTATGTTTCGGGATAATTTTGAATCACATTTCAGTGCTGGAACTTGCATGTTTGTATGCCATATTTCATGCCTTGCCATGCCTTGTTAGAGTGGCCTTTGTGCCTTAAGATCGGTCATCGGTTTGCGTGCATGTGTGCGCGCATCTCGAGTGTCTCATTTTCATCTCATGGCTGCTGATGTGAGTGTGGCTAAGGTCCACTCATATTGGTGTAAGTCCATCATGCATTGTGTATGCCATTTCGATTCATAGCATTGTGTATGGTAGGTTGCATATTAGAGCATTGTGTATGTCTCGCTACATCGTGCATTATGCATGTCATTTCATAGCATTGTGCGTGCTAGGTTATATATTAGTTGCATTCATGCATGTCATGCATATTGCATTGTGTTTGGGATAGGAGTTAGCCCGAGCACGGGAAACGAGGGACGTTTCGTACTCCGAGTGACGGAATGTGTCTCAATTCTCGGTCACCGACACTCCGGATCATCCATGATGGAGTCTCGGTCTTGTTGTGTTTATGTGTGCATTCATTTCATATTAAGTCGTGCAAATCGACTCCTCGGCCATCATGCATCGAGATACGTGATTGGTGGTACGAGGATCGAGGACTACACTCCCTGAAGAGTAGTAAAGCATACATATGTGAAAATACATTGCTATGCCCTTTCACTGCTCTCTGTTGCGACAAATCGAAACCGATAATCTTTTGGGGCTTGCGCAATATTTGGGCTTAATTATGTGAGGCTAATTGGGGCATCGCGGTGGATTTCGTGCCCAACAACCGAACATGCATCATTCATCATCAGGAGCGAGTCGGCGGTCCTAGCTTGCATGCTAGTTTACAGTTTTCCTAGATTAATTTGTTAATTAATTAGGATTTTGTATTTATTCGGACTGTATTATTCATTTGAGACTGTATATTATTTTGGACCCTCTGAGCGAGGGCAATGTTGTAATAAGTTTGCGTGCGTGTGATGTATGTCTTCCAACCCCACGTCTTTCTCTCCCTTTTATTTACCAGCTTATGATGGTTAGATTAGGGCATGTTTCAATTAGCATACAGTATGATAGCATGTTTGCATTCATTTATCTGTTTTGCATGCACCGGGCTTAGCGCATCATAACTCCTTTGCATTGTATTTCAATTTCCAAATTGAGTACTTGTTAGCTGTAGCATTCCATATGCCATGTTTAGAATAGCCGAGCCTATCTTAGTTGCATTCTTGCATGTGTTGCATTAGGAATTTCTGTATAGTTAGGATCATGCATGGATTTCTAATTAGTTTCTGTTTTGGCTTGGAGTACTCGGTAAGTTTTTATGCTTTAGCATCCTTGCATATATGCGAGTGACTGCCATGATAGCATGCTTACCATGAGGCTATTTGCTTATGTGATATAACTGCCTGAATGCCTGTGGGTGAAGGTTGGGTTATTTGGATTGGGACAAATCATTAACTGTGAGTTTTAAGCCCACTAGATAGTGGCAAAACCATGTTTTTCTAAGCCCACCCGAGGGTGGCAAAATCTATATTTTAAGCCTACCTGCAGGTAGCAAACCATCTTTCAAAAACAAACATGAAATGTTTTGTTCCAATTCAGACGACCCGATCTATACTTGTATGTTGTGCGCATCACATAGTAAACCTAGGCTAATAACTGGAATAAGAACGCATAATGTTTTCAAAACTAGATATCATAGATAGTAGAGGCGATCTTTGATCGGCGGCGAGAATAACTCCGCAGTGACCTTCCAATCGTACCTAAGTTCGAGCGAGACAACTTTGGTGATGGCGGACCGCGTGGCCTTAGGCACGAGTCGGGGTTTCTAAATTTCCCAAAAATAAAATATTTAGGTGGCGACTCTATATCGCAAAAGCAGTCCATGTTTGGCACTTCTTTCAAAAATCTGTTTTCTCAAAAGCGATTTGCGGATTTGGACTCTTTGGTTGATTGAGAACCGTGACAAATAGAGTCTGAGCGTAGTGAGCCCAATATGAACGGAATGGGAGACTCATTCCTCCCGGGGCGTTCAAGGACATCTACACTGGCGCACCAGGTTTCATAGAATAATTTCTCAAAATGCCTATGAACAGCTTGCTTCACAGAATTTGGTTCCACCAACCTAACCCCATTTTCCTGGCCCAGAATCAAGAAGGTTTCTTCTTTGCCTAGAGCTTGCCATCATATGAAAGAACCTTGTATTCTTGTGCCACACTTAGCCTGACATTCTAGATTTTTGATGCCATAAACTCTCCTTCCTTCTATGCAAATTCCAAACTAGCCCTCTAACTTCTCTCCTTGAACTTGCTTCTATTTAAACAAAGATCTTGCTTTAGCCACGGATCTAGAGCATGTAAGTCCTCATCTGCTTGCTTACGTTGTGTCTCTACATGACCAAATACCTCTGAATTCCATCTTCTGAGGTTGACTTTGAGTGATGCAAGCTTTCTCATCAATCTAAAACCAACCCAACCTAGTTGAACTTCTTCATCCCATGAGCTTTTCACCACTAATTTAAAATTAGGATGAAGTAACCAGGCATTAATAAATTTGAAAGCTTTTGGGCCTCAATTCCTCTCATCCTCCATTATTATGACAGAACAGTGATCAAAAATTGTTCTAGGCAGTCCCCACTGCTTGAAAGAGAACTTCTCAAGCCACCTACTCTCCAGAAGGAATCTATCTATCCGACTACATCTCTTCCCATCTTGAGCATTACACCATGTAAATCTTCTACCCTTCATTGGCAAATTAACAAGATTCCATTGATCAATTAGCTCATTAAAATCATTCATACCTCTATCCCTTCTAAAGAAACCCTTCCTTTCACTGAGAAATCTAATTTCATTAAAATCTCCACCCATACACCAAGGGTTAGGGTAAGAAATTTTCAGATTCTTTAAAGATTCCCACAGTTGCCTTCTTTTGCCAACATCGTTGGGAACATAAACATTCACCACAGAGCAATCAAAAGATTGACCGCTAGTACCTGATAAAATGATAAAATTTCTAGAGCCATAACAGTCAACAATCTTAAAATCTACCAGGGTGCGGATACCGACGAGCGCCTTGACCTTGCCATCAGTATCTACACCCATATATTCCATTTTATCAAATGGCCAAATAGATTTAATAAAGGTTTCCTCTAAATTTCTTCTCTTAGTTTCTTGAATTAACACCATATCCACTCCTTTTTCTTTTAAGATGTTCTTGATTTTGCTCATTTTCTTTGATCTACTTAGACCATGAACATTCCAAGACATTATCTTCATAAATCAATCTGCAAAACACCTAAGCTCCTCCATTGGTTGATCAGACATCATCTACCCGAAGGCCATCGGTAATCCTCTTCAAATCTCAGGCTTTCAACTGAACTATCTGTTTTAACACATTGTCCTCCTTTCCACCAAAATCAATACCAAGTGATTTCCCAAGTTGAATTGTTGCTTTAGCCTCCTTCATCAACTTGCCCTTTCTTCTGCTTTCGATTCCTTTGAAAGCCGATTGTGAGCTAGAAATTGCGATGCGATTGCTCTGAAAATGGCACCCCTATTGAAGCTTTTAGGTAGAATTCTACCTTTCTAAAGAGACTTACCACCCCTTTTTGCTATTCTACTCCTCCTTAATGCGTATATTCCTTTACTGTTAGGAGTATCTTCCCCTCTGACCTGAACTGAGCTACCCTTTCCATTCTTCATAAGTACTTGGGCTCTCTCTTCAAAAAGGCGTGAGCAGACACACGATCACTCAAATTTGATAATGAGAGCCCAGCTGGCCTGATAGGACAAACTTCAACTTGGGCTCTAGGAATCACTACTTCTAAGTTAATATTGGGCCTAACAAGATCTGGCCCACTCAAGCTCTTCAAAAACCCATCCGTGTTTGAAAATTGAGACTGCTCAGCCACCTTTTTTGAAACTTCGTCTACACTCTTCAGAACAACATCATGACCATTACCCCCATTTTTTGAATTCTCCAAGCCAGCGCCTGACATCCTTACCATGAGTTGAACCACCCTCCTGACCTTATCTTCCAAAACGTGTAAAGTCCCCTCAACTGTTTCTTGCACTATACTAACCACATCATTAAAGCGCCACATCGATCCTGCTATCATCTTCCTTACCTACCACCACCATCCCATCTTTGACCTTTGGAATTCATGTCACTCTCATTGCGAGCTTGAGAGTAAACCCTCATTGATCGATACCTACACTCTCCGGATCTTAAACATGCGGTAAAAGTAACTCTTCAATCACCCTTCTTTGGATCTTGCTTCCAATTACATTCTAATAAGATCACTTGATTAATAAAAGCACAACTACTAGTAATAATCCAAACTTTACTGCACACAAATGACTTGCGCACTTTCGTAGCTTCATCTGTTGGATAACTTCTCCCCAGATATTACCCACCGCCTTGAAGGTGCCAGTATTCTAGAGATTAAAAGGAATGCCATAACAAACCAACCACACACACACATTTCTTGTTTAATAACTTTACCCTTCTCCCATTCATCCATTGATTCACACCACTCATATATCCATTCCTCTAATCTACCATTCCAATCCTTCAAATGTTCCACTGACTTGAAGGATAGAAGTGCTATACGGCCACCACCATCTTTTATGCTCACCTCCTTTAGTCCTCGTTTGCTGCACTCTTAAAGCATTAAAAGAAAAGAAAGATTTAAGCTTGATTACTAAACTTTCATAAAGCCATCCATTTCCAACTTCCTGTGCATTTATGGTTAACACAGAGTTTTCTTTTTTTATACCTTGGACTACATCAGCAAAAGATCTCTGTCCATTGCATCCTGTTGTAATCTTACTGTGCATCCTTTGCTCTATCTGTATATTCTTACCTTTTCTGACCTCTTCCTTCTTTGGATACTGAGCATTGCTTCCAAACTCTGCTAACCTCGCTTTCAAACTCTTATCATCGCACCAGATTCTGTCTGCTTTCTGAACTGCTACCCTTGTTGCTATTGAACGGTCATAACGAACAAACCCAAATCTTGATCCAGTAGCTTTCCTCCTTTTGTTTGGAATAAAGACGTCCTTCACCACACCATAAGCGCTAAGCAGTAAAAGACTTCTTGGCACCATAGATTCCGTGATTGTCCACAAAGGCGTGATCAACCCTACTCCCTTGTAATGAAAAGGCTGGCGATATCTTGGCCTTCTTTTCCGAGTCACCGGTGTCCACCCTCCTCTTTCCATTTTTGTTTAATGGAGCTTGTAAAGGAATTGAGAACCCTAACTCGAGTTGCACCTTATTTCATATTTGTGTAATTTTTCCCTCCCATTTTTCTTGATTCCACAAAATAACATTTAGGTATTTTAATTTTTTAGTACAATCATCAATCATGTGTTTGATTCTTTTGTGTTGAAAACATGTGAAAGGACATTTGGATACACTTTATATCATTCCACATATAATCCATCCAAAAATAAAAAAATTTCGTGTACAAAGTTACAAAACATAACCCGATTCTTTAATTACATTCGTTGAAACAATTGAAGATGCACGCTTCCCATGTGACCATCTAGATGGAAGAGTAAAAGCATTTACAAGAAACAACAAAATGACCTCACTATAGGGTTTGGTTATGGTGTGCAACTTACACCTTACACCTTATACCTTACACTTACACCTTACACTTACACCTTTTGTGAAAAATTAAACCTTACACTTACACCTTTTTTGAGGTTGCACACCATATGCAACCCACTTACACCTTACACTTACACCTTATACTTATACTTACACCTTACACTTACATTTTTTGTGTAAGTGGCACATAATGCACTTGCATAAGAAAACTCCCACTATATTATTGATTCTAATCTTCATGATAATATAAGAATCTAGAGTCTCCCAAAATATGGAGAGAGAGAGAGAGAGAGAATACTTTTGGCTTCGCTAAACTAATTGGCGCATCACTAATAGCCCTTATCTTTTCTCTAAGGACTCCTGTTTGTTGATATTTTTTTTAATGATAATTATAATTTTAATTAAAATTACTATAATAGATACAAATTGAAATGAAACACTCACCCTCATGAAAACAATACTCAAAATTAAACACCTAACGCTATCGAACCAAATTCAACACCGAACCCATGACAAATCAATAACAAGAAATACAATTTTCAAGAATACAAAATGTCTTCAAAGAAATATAATTTTCAAGAATACAAACTGTCTTCTTGTTATTGAACTTGTCTCATTAATTTCCAATCCTTTAAAACAAACCTCAACTCATTGACAAAAAATAGTTGCACTTGTTATTGAACTGTATTTCTTGTTATTGTTCATCAAAGAAATACAAACTTTGGGAGCTGCACAATAAGTGTATATCGGTGATCCAAACATTTCAATGTTTATGATTAGATTAAGTATTTTATCTCTATAAAAAATCATGTTAATCAAATATTGATAACCATTTAATTAGATCAAATTTTTGTCAGCGATATCTATGATTTTAATAAAATTTAAAATCTAACTCTTGCATTGGACTTGTGGATAAAATTTGTTGGGGAAAAAAAAAAAAAAAAAGTTTAACCTTTGTAACAAAATAAACCCTTAATTTTTAATTTTGTCAATATAAATCTGATCTTTTAATTTGCTTTCAATTTGAATCATTTGTCTATTTTAGTTAAGTAAAATTGATAGAAAAATAGGTATTGTAGTCATTAAACTTAATGAAAATGTGTATTTTAGACATTTAATATATGCCTACATTGAATATAATAAAATACTATTTTTTTAAATGCATTTTTAGTTAATAAAAATAGACAAATAATTTAAATTGAAAAAGAAACCCAAATGTTAAAGTTTAAGTTGATAAAATTAAAAATTCAGACCTTATTTTGTTATAAGAGTAAAACCCTTGGGTGTTTTTTGTAATTGTCCCAAATTTGTTTCAAAGCAAAATTTTTAAATTGATTTATGTTCATTTTATTTTATTTTTTAAATTTATATTATATTATAAAGGACTTAAAAGTGCTATACAGTTACTACTTTTCACTTTTATTTTTATATGAAATCATATTATTTGAAAAGTATATCAGATATTACAATTAAGAACAAATATTTAAGCATATTGTATCATGTAATTAAAAATAAGTATTAAATTTTTTTATTATTAAAATTTTAGAATTAAAATATTTGTATACTAATCTTTGAACACCTTCAAAATTTTCAATAGCAATTTCTTGGTAGAATTGAAAATCTAAAATTACATTTATTTAATATTTATCAATTACATATCCTTTTTTAGATTAAAATTGTTTAAATAAAATTTAAAAACTAAGTATCATGAGCATTTACCTTATTAAATACATTCAACGACAAAGACAATAGATTTTCAAGTAGGAAATATTAATTACAAAATAATTAATTTTGCCATTTATTCATAAATCTCTTCACTTATTTGTATTCTACTTAGTATAAATTATTTTCTTATATTTCAATAAGTCATATGAATAACATAATTATCAAAATATCCTAATAATAATAGGATGAAAGCGCACATTAACGTTCACATTAATAGTGTGAATGCTTCATGGCGTGAACATTCACCTTTGTCAAATTTATTTAATATACATTTTTACATTATAAAGCATTTAAAATATACAAAATAATGCACATCAAGTTGCTAAGCGTTCAAAAAAAATATTTATAAGAATAAAATTATCCATAAATTACCTTAAATATGAAAATTAAGATTTGGTGGATCAAATGTCTAAAATAATAAAACTTATTAGAATACAAGAATAATGAATAATGCTAGAGATTCAAAAAATTCTACCAAATGTCTCACATGGGTGTAGGACTCACACATGTGAGACATTTGGTAAATTGAATCTCTAATATTTTGATGAGGATATATTATGAATTAATTGGGATACAATACAACTACTTGATTTTCTAATAAAGTTTTCAAATTTTTTATAGAAAGAAATTTATATACATTTAAATCAAATAAAGCATTAGACATATCTATAATAAGAAAATTATAATATAAGTTAGGAAAGTCTAATTTATATTTAATATTTGTTCCCTATCTAAAAATGGTTAATATTTGTTACAAATTAAGTTGCTTAAACAAAAAAAGGAAATCCGTGTACTAAATTATTTTTGTATAATTACTCGTTTAAAGAAAAAATTATGTGATTAAAAGAATTTTGTGATTAGGAATGACAATGAAGTAGATATGAAAATATAAAAGTCATATCCAATCTTGGTAAGGTTGGTGATCAGTTATTCTTCAGTGATCAACATTCTTGATTATTATATTTTTCATCTAAATAAAAAAAAAAATTGTAAGTTTTCATAATTTTTTTGGTATAATGGTGGCCAAAGCAACATAAAATTTATTTCACCACTGAAGAATGATTGTCTCATTGGCATAAAACAAAAATATAAAATAAACTTATTTGGCAATAGGCTAAAATAGTCAAAAGTCACTATAAAAAAAATTGTAACATTTTTTTCTCTATTTTTATGAACATCTTTTTGTAAAATGTCTAAAAGCCAATTAAAATAACTATATTCCCAAAACAATCATTTGGCAACTCAATAAAATATCCCCAAAATCAAAAATTCGTTACAAAAAGTTAATCACTTCTCTTTACGTTTTTTTTTTTCACATGTTTCTTGAAAAAAATAAAAAAATTATTAAAATAGCCAATACTCAAACCACCCCTTAGTCCTTATTTGACATCCAGCTAAAAGAGTCAATTTTTTTTTTAGTGATTTTTTTTATAAGAAATTTTTTTTTCTCTGTTCACCTAGTGAAAAAAAATCTAAAAAGTTAAAAAAAAAAAAAAAAAATCAAGAAATTCAAGTGTAGGGCGTAATGATTTGAAATTTTCTCATTTGCAATTTACAAATAATAGTATCATTTTTTGTGAGGCTCAATGGGAGGAAATTGTGAACATTAAGAGAATTCTAAGATGTTTTGAGGCAATGTCTAGTCTAAAAATAAATTTTCATAAAAGTATGGTGTGTGGGGTTGGTGCGAGTGATGATGTGATTAAGGACTTTGCTACAAAATTTAACTGCCTCAATAATAAGCTTCTAATTAATTATCTTAGCCTACCTGTTGGGGCACATCCAAAAAATGAAAAGCCCTTTCTTTTTTATTTTTATTTTTTTTTTTTTTTTTGATTGACAAAAAAAGAAACTTCATTGACGTAAGAGCAAAGTACAAGGTACAAAACAAAATACATTAATAAAGAAAGGAAAGTGCAAAAGCATCACGATGAGCTAAATCATCCCAACTATGTTGGCACCAAAAAGTTCATCCTATCATTTGCTAGCATCCCCAAGGTTGGTGAGCGACCAACCAAAGAAACAGGAAAATCTGAACACCACCACCACAACTCTTAATAATCCACAAAATGGCGAGGCGGATAAGATCAAGCAACAATATGTTAGTGCAGAACATCAAAACCAGAACAGATCAGCAATGACAAGCTCCAGTAAAAGCAAGACCAATATGCCACTATAAACAGGCCCGCGGGGGAGACCTCGCTACAGTTCGGACTCAATTTTGTGTCACGGTTCTTAATCTTGAACCAAAGAGTCCAAATCTGGCAAATCGTTTTGAGAAAACAGATTTTTGAAAGAAGTGCCAAACATGGACTGCTTTGCCAGATACAGAGTCGCTACCTAAATATTTTATTTTTGGGAAATTTAGGAAACCACGACTCGTTTGCCTAAGGCCGCGTGTCAAGTCATCACCAAAGTTGCCTCGGCTCGGAAACTTAGATGCGATTGGGGAAAGGTCGCCGTGAGCACCCGCTTCGCCCGATCAAAGATCGGCCTCTACTAACCATGATATCTATTTTTGAAAACATTGTGTGTTCTTATTCTTGTTATTAGTCTAGGTTACTATGTGATCGCACAACATATAAGTATAAATGAATGCGAATTGGAACAAAACACTTCATGTTTGTTTGTGAAAATGGTTTGCTACTTTCATAAGTAGGCTTAAAATCGGATTTTGCCACCCTCGGGTGGGCTTAGAAGCGTGATTTTGCCCTTTGTCTAGTGGGCTTAAAACAAACATTTGATGAATTGCTCCAATCCAAATAACCCAACCTTCACCCACAGGCATTCAAGGCAATTATATCACATAAGCGATTAGCCTCATGGTAAGCATGCTATTCATGGCAACACTCACACACATGCAAGGATGCTAAAGTCAAAAAACTTACGCAGTACTCCAAGCCAAAGAAGAAACTGATTAGAAATCCATGCATGGTTCCTAAGTATATAGAAATACCTAATGCAACACATGCAAAAATGCAACTATAGCGAGCTCGGCTATTCTAAACATGGCGTATGGAATGCTCTGACTAACATGTATTCAACTTAGAATTGAAATACAAATGCGAGTTAGTATGATGCAAGGCAGATGCATGCAAAAGCAGATGAATGAATGCAAACATGCTATCATATTGTATGCTAATTGAAACATGCCTAATCTAACCATCATAAAATTTGGTAAATAAAAGGGAAGAAAGAAAAGGCGTGGGGTTGGAAGACATACACCACACTCACGCACACTTATTACAACATTGCCCTCGCCGAGAGGTCCGAATAAATATCTGATCCAAATATGTACAAAAATCCTAATTAATTATCAAATTAACTAAGAAAATAATAAATTGGCATGTAAGCCGGGGACTACCTTGATTCTTCTTGAGATGATGAATGATGCATGTTAGGTTGCCTTGGCGGAAATCCTTTGTGATGCCCCAATTAGCCTCTGTTTTGCAATGGTTTTTGGAAAGCAAGCCAAGTCTCGGAAGGCTAGCGATTCTTGATTTCTTTGCGATGAAGCGAGAAAAGAGGCATGGCAATGTATTTTCACAAATGTATGCATGCCTCGATCCTCGTGCCACCAATCACTCATATCGATGCATGATGGCGAGGAATCAAATTGCACAACTCAATATTGAATGAATGCATATGAAAACTCAACTAAAACCTGACTCCATCATGGATAATCGAATTAATGGTGGTGGGAATTGAGACACGTTCGTCATTAATCTGAAACGCCACTCGTTTCCGTACTCGGGCTAACCCTTATCCGAACACAATGCAATATGCATGACATGCATGAAATGCAACTAAGATACATCTAACATGCAACATACTATGAAATGGCATACCACGATGCGAGGTAACATGGCATACACAATGCACTAACATACAATCCTAGCATCATAGCGCTATGAAATGAAATGGCATACACAATGCGATATGGACTTATACTAACACAAGTGGACCTCAGCCACACTCACATAAGAGGCCATTAGATGGAAATAAGACAACTCAAAATGCGTGCATACTGCATAAGCCAGGACAAACCTAAGGCACCAAATGCCACTCTAACAAGACATGGCAAAACATGGAATATGGCATACTAGCATGCAAATTTCAGAGGCAATAAGCGATGCAAAACAGCCCCGAAACATGGCAAAATGACACCCGATGCATGGAACGAGTCCCGAAACATGAAATTAGGCATACGGAATGACCTATAGCTATGCAATGCATGCATTATTTGAACATGAAGTGTAAAGAAAGAAGCAAGGAAGCCCCAAAAAAAGCATATTTACAGTTTAAAGCAAGGCCAAAAAGTGGGCACAAATAGGGCTAAACTAGCATACAAAAATGGCTCCGAAAGCAAGATAATGAACCAACTAACAGATGCTGGCCCTAAACAAAGAAGGAACCTTCTAAAATGTTGAAGAGAGGCCCAAAATATGATGTTTTACAGTTTATATCAAGCCACAAAAACAGACACAAGTGTGGAAAAATTCCTATGCAAGAAATGGGCCAAAATGGAGACAAAGAAGCAACTGATACATGCTGGCCTCAAACAGATGAAGGTCCTCCAACAAAGTTGAAGAGAGACCTAAAACATGACTTTTTACAGCTTATGATCAGATCCAAAACAGTATACAAGTATGCTCAAAATGCTATGCAAAATAAGGCCTAAAAAGAGGTTACAACACAAAGTATACAGAAGATGCTCCAAAAAGTAATATACCCTTAATGAAACATGAAGAGGGGGTCAAAATAAGACCCTTTTCAGTTTGGACCAAAGTCCAAAAACAGAAGCACAATAGGCTAATAAATCATGCAAAAATGGGACCAAAAGATGGATATCAAAGCAAGTGGCACATGGAGGATTCAAACGGTGATGAGTCCTTCTACAATGTTGAAGAAAGACTCAAAATAAGCCTATTTACAGTTTACATCATGCTTCAAAACAGACTATACACAGGCCTAAAATGTTACACAAGAAATAGGCATACAAGAGGGATAATGAAGAAAGTGCAAAATGGGGGCCTCAAACAGTGAGAAACCCTTAAGGAAACATGAAAACTAGCTCAAAACAAGCCTATCTCCAGTTAGGGTCGGAGCCCAAATATGCAAGCATAAGGAGCTAAAATATAGACCAAGAAAAGAGCAAAAAGAGGGAAAATGAGACTCACCCTTGAAGACTAGTCTTTCATTAACTCTTGGTCCAAAATCTAAGCTTTCAACCTCTTCAAAAGAGTCCTAAAGTGCTGGAATGGAGAATGGAGGTCTTGTGCTATGAGTTGGTGTGTAAAAATGGTGTAGGAATCAAAGGGTTTTGATGGTTAGAATGTAGAGAGAGACAGATTTAATGTGAGAGCTCCACCACAAAATTTTCTAACCCCTAAAATGCAGCTAGAGGTCTGTTATATAGAGAAAAAGGGTGGAAAGAGGGGGAAAAATGGGGGAATGAAATTCAAATTTCCCCCAAAAGGCCAAAAAGTGAGATATAAAGGCAAGTGGTAACCACGGTCCCAAGCGGCCGAGAGCTCTTCAACAAAGTTGAAGAGGGGCTAAAAAAACACTTTGTAGTTTATGACTAAGTCAAAGCTTGACTCACAAGTAAGCCTAAAATACCGTGCAAAAATAGGCCTAAAAGAGCATTAAAGAAGCAAGAGATAGGAGGAAATCTCAAACAGCAAAAGGTCCTTAATAAAACATGAAGAGGACCTCAAAATATGACTATTTTAAGTTCGGGACAGAGCCCAAAAATGCAGAATGAAGGTTCGGGAGCCAAAACACGCAGTTCGGGGTCCCGAAAGTGGGCTATTAGGCACCGAAAGTGGTGTCCGACCACGAAGTCGGTCTCTCGGACCAAAGTGTCCCTCAAAAGGGAGGAAATAAGGTATGTACCAAAAACTGGAGCAAACGGAGGTGGTTAAGCGGTCCCGAACCAAGGCACTGACCGCAACTCTGGCAGGAGCAGGGCTCCAAATGGGAAAATGGCCTCGACCACGAAAGCGTAGCCTCTGACCCTTGAGAGATGGTCTCTGAGACCTCTCCCTCCCTTTGGGAAGAAAATGGAGAAAAGCAGGCCTGGTTCTAAAGCGAGGTAAGGCACAAAAGAGTCCGGAAGTCCGGGGACAAGGCTTGCAGCTGAGACTCTGGAACCTCTGAACGAGCACGATATGCAATATCACCAAGCGCTCAATCGGTGATGTCTGAGTCTTAAGGTTGGTCAAAATGGGGTGTCTCTGATTGCCCTCTTTGTGGCTGGGAAGTCATAACAATGGCGGGAGTGAGTGTCAAAACCGAGAGGCGACCCATGTTTGACAAAGGCGAAGACTTAGACAAAGCATACAAGCTCTGAGATAAAGATATCGCCCGAAGGCAAGGGCAAAATGCAATGACAATCAGGAAGCCGAACATAACTTCGCGATCATGCAAATCTGACAAGGCGTAATGAAGCACATATTCACAATAGATGCAGCAGTTTTAAGCAAAAATGCAAAGCAACAACTATATTTCATGCGAAAGGATGTAAGAGAATTATGCAATTCTCATTCGTCTCCTGTGAAGAAGGCTAAAAGTGACTCAAGAGTACAGAGTCTCACACACAATATCTCTCAGCGTATCACACACAAGAGGGAAGAAGGTAAACCTCTCGGGTATCCTGCACCAAGAGGAAAGGTAACTTTCTTAGCGTATCACCGCAAGAGAAGAAAGGCCAAACCTCTCGGCATATCACATGCAAGAGAGAAGATCATCTCTCGGCGTATCACCGAGAGAGGAAAAGATAGATTTCTCGGCGTATCGCAGCGCCAAGAGAAAGTAAAAGCGGAACCTCTCGGCATATCACATGCGAGAGGAAAAGATCATCTCTCGGTATCACACAAGAGAGGAAAAGGTAGATTTCTCGGTGTATCACCGCATAAGAAAAGCGGAACCTCTTAGCACATCACATGCAAGAGGAAAAGATCATCTCTCGGTATCACTGCAAAGAGGAAAAGGTAGATTTCTCGGTATCACGCATAAAGAAGAAAGGTAGACCTCTCAGCACATCACATGCAAGAGAGGAAAAGGTAGATTTCTCAGCGTATCACACGCAAGAGAAGAAAGTCAGACCTCTCAGCATATCACATGCAAGAGAGGAAAAGATCATCTCTCGGTATGACCATGAGAGGAAAAGGTAGATTTCTCGGTATCACCGCCAAGAGAAGAAAGGCAAACCTCTCGACATATCACATGCAAGAGGAAAAGATCATCTCTCGGTATCACGCATGAGAGGAAAGATCAACAATGTAAGTGAAAAGGTGCATTGCCTTGCAGGTAGATGTGCATAACAATGCAACGAATGAGCATAACAATGCTAGATAGATATGCATAACCATGCAGGTAGATATGCATAACAATGCAGGTAGAGTGTGCATAACAATGCAAGTGAAAAAGGTGCATAACAATGCGAGATAGATGTGCATATCAATGCAGCGAATGAGCATAACAATGCTAGATAGATGTGCATGACAATGCAGCGAATGAGCATAACAATGCTAGATAGTTGCATAACAATGCAGCGAATGAGTATGACAATGCGGTGGAGCATGCGTGACAAGCGCCCGTGGGACATGCATAACAATGCGGTTGGGCGTGCATCACAATGCAAGTGGAAGTGGGTGCATAACAATGCGGTTGGGCGTGCATCACAATGCATATTTGAAACAAAAGCGCCCGAATAAGGGAATACAAGCCTTAAGGAGACCAAACTCCAAAGCGCAACCTCCGATTTACCTCTTGGAGGGTCACGATTCATTCAAAAGGATACACCTCGTCTTGGCGTGACGATGAGCTACACGCCGAAGACATGATTTGAAAGTTCATGAAACATTTTGGGCTAAAAGAGTGGGTTCTTCTTGCACTTTCTCGATTGTACTTCAAGCGGCAATTACTCGTCTCCTTCTGGCCATGTTCACAACTTTCCTATTCTCCAGCGGGGTGACAGACTAGGTTGATTCGGTATCGAAATTGAGGCGCATTCACATGCTATCTCAATCTATGGAAATTGCCATCTGATTTCAAGTCGAGGATAAACCCACAGGTATTCAAACCCAGACTTTAGTCTCGGAAATCCTGAACCTTTGCGTTCTAGGCAAAAGCCATTCGAACTCTAGTTTCCACCGTCACAGTTGGTCTCTTAGGAACTCATTGCAAACACAGTCTAGGAACTCATTGCAAACACAGTCAAGATGCATCTGGCGGTGGTACTTTCGAGAGAGCATTTCTTGCCATTACGGCAGGCAAACTTAATCTTGAGCTTGGGGTAGAGGCACACTCATACTTGAACATTGACAAGACTTGGCGAAGTGCATACGAAATCACGATCTCGAGCTTCTTGAAGTTGGAACAAACTCAAATGCGAGCATTTTCGCTTTTCTTTATGCTTTGCGGTCCGGAACCCATATAGCTTGAGATAGGTCTGGTTTCTTTGTTCTCACATGACTGGGTTGAACCTGCGGTTTCGAAAGAACAAATTCCTTTTTGCACAAAGCGTGGAGAATGGCCTGACACTTTGAGCACAAGATTGATTTTTGAAATTGAAAGATGAGTTTTCGACCGGTATTGGGCCTCTGTTGAACCTGACAAAAGCGACTCAACAAGGAAATAAAAGGCACACAACCTAGACACATCGAGTAACACTCGAAGCGACTCAAAACAAGAATCGAGATAAAACAAAAAGACCACGACACTTTCGAGGCGTGCAGAACTGTTTCACGGGTAGTGTTTCCCACCCTTTCTCAGTTATGATTCTCACATCACTCGGCCCTCAAGCTTTGTTTTTCACGAAAAAGCCCTTTTCTCACTTTTTCTCTTAACTCACATCTCTCTATTATTCAATCTCTCATTTTAAATCCCTTCCTGGGTGGTTGATGGATAAGCGAAAGTTATGGGCTCTTGCCCTAGCATGCACCTAGTGAGTTTCTCCCAGAGAGGCGTGCTACTGGCGGGTGTGTAGCAAATCGTCTGCGTGATATCGGTTGATGATGCTTTGTTGGGGAGTTTGAGCGTGATCGAATCTGTCGAGATGAGAGTGGAATATCTTGATCCATTCTGATTCGTGCTTTGCACTTGGCTTGATACCTCGTTGCTCGAACGGTGAGAGAGTTTTCAGCCCTTTTGCTGTTAACTTCACTTGTGCCCTTTTCTGGCAGGTAGAGTGCCCTTCTTGGCAAGCATTGTGGCAATGGGGAAAGGACAGAACACCTGACTCAACTGTGCCCCTAGTTCATCATTTCGACCATTTTTTTGTTTTTGGCTTTCTACTAAGACAATTTTGACCAAAATGAGAGTCGATTAACATGCTTGTTCAATTTTACGATTCAAAATCATGCAAGTTAGGCTATGAGCCTTTGAAAATTTTCCTTTTTTAGGGTCCAAGAAATGGTCCAATTTTTGGAAAAGATAGATCAATTTTCGAGAGAAAATCAGTCAACCTCAGTAAAAATTCTCAAAAACTGTTTTTGCAATCGGCCACTGCTTAACAAGCACAGAACCTACTCTTGAGATGCACAACCTCGGATCCAAGGGAAAACTGCCTCGTGCTTGGAGAGAATTGCATGGCAACGAAAAGGTGCCCCTTGGTTGAAACGGCACATGGCGCATTTGAATGGAAACGGAAAGTTGCCCCTTGTTTGATTGGCATCGCAGCGTATTGAATAGCAACGGAAAGTTGCCTCTTGTTTGAATAGCACGCGGCGCATTGAATAGTCGACCCTCGAAGTATGAGCATACCAAATCCTCGGATACAAAGAAGGCAAAGATGACTAGAACCATCGCATGGACACAATCAAATTGGAAGCGTTCATGGCTAGACTTCACAATGAAGTTGCCTACGTATCCCAAACATGGGAATCAAGCCTTACGTAGTTCAGGGTTAAGGTACACTCGGGTATTAACCCTCACTTTTTAGGCTCTAACTTTTGCCAAGGCGCCCGTTGTAGGTTTTCGACCTTGCGAGTTATGTTTTTCTTTTTTTTTCTTTTTTTCTTTTTTCTAACTTTTCTTCATTTTTCTCATTTCATTTCTTTTTCTTCTTTTTTTGCATTTTTTTTTCTTTTTTTTTTGTTCTTTTTCTTTCTCTAACTTTTGCACAGGTCACCCTTAGGGTTTCGGCCAACAAGCCTCTCAAAGGGTAAAAGTGTAGCTTGGTCCATGTTGAATGGTTTTAAGATCTCGAAGCCATCCGTATCCAGGAGAATAACTGCTATATTGACTTGTAGAAGGATTTATCTTGACTCTTGAGCACATCGACATCTTTGCCCCTAGTTGAAGGGTACTTACATTCTAGCTTTGCAAGCTTCTTGATCTTCTTGATCCGACTTTCCGGGCCTCTTGTTAGAAATTTGCTTCAAATCTGGCCACCGGGCCTCACATTATAGTTGATCGTTGAACATTACGAATTCAAGTTCAAGGTTTGGAAGCAAAGAGGTTGAGTCTCGAAGTGAGGCGATCTAAGTGCACAATCTCAAGAAGCGATTCCACCTGGTCTTGGCGAGACATAAAACATTTTGTTTTGAAAATTTTTAAAAGCGACAAAGCTGCTGGCGAAGATAGTGTGAAACCGATGCTGGATCAAGCCGAGGTCTTTCTCGATACTCACGCTAACAAGCATGATTTCATTCATTAAGTGCTTATGCGCCTCTCTTTCTCTCAATTGATCAAATTTTTGCAAATCCAGGAATTCCTTCCCTTCATTTTTCACTTGGTGTTCAAAAAGTTTTGAAAAACTTAGGTCATTACAATGACTTCAAGGCACAGAAAAGATAGAGTTCTTAGTCAAATACTGTCACCTCATTTAGAACCTCCGACATAACTGGCACAAGGCAGAAGTGAACACAAGGATGTGAAAATCCTTCTTTGTTCATTCAAAATCTGTTGGCATAAGCGGCTCCTGGCGAAGCAGACTCAAGACAAAAGCGAAAAGACAAAGCGAAATAAAATGGTGGCCTTGGGGTAACAACCCCGGAATCACCCGACTCCTATACAACAGGACTGACTCAACACAACAAGACAAACCTAAAACAAAAGAGACTGACTCAAAACAAAAGACAGACTCAAAACAAAACAATAAAATGACCCAATACCCAAGTCGAAAGTATGAATTAACAACATTGCGAATGTGCTCAAAAGCGATGTATGCCATCCACCATATTTGGAGTTAATCGAGTGTAAGCCCATGGTGGTTCATCCCGATCACATCATATTATCCCCACAAGTTCAGCGATCAAGTCTTAGATAGACTTTGCGGGACTGGTGCGGGGATAACTCTGTGTCGATCGGATCATGTATTTTGTGGCGAAAGCGAAAGCACATGTCGGTGTCATAGCCAACTTTCGATGGAAGGCCTGATGGTCGGTGGGTTGTGTGAGAGAGGAGGTTCTTTGGTAGTGGTTGCGGCTCGGGGCTTGAGATGCCCTTTCTTGATCAAAACCCCGAGCTTTGGATAGGGGCATGTATAGTGGAGTAAACACCCTTTGGCTCTGAGGTGGGTTTTTGGATATTTGCGAGCTAGCTCCGGACACACCGGTGAATAAGGTGGCTGTTTTTTGTGTGGTGGTGGCAACCATGCCCACGTCTGAAGCTTTGGCATTTTCAGCACTGCTTATACCTGTATTTGCGTTGTGGTTGAAGGTCCTCCTGGGTTGCTCCCTGTCACTGTCAATCAAGCCTTGTTTCATAGCATCCTCAATTTGTACCCCCATCTCATGCAAATCAGAAAAGGTAGGGAAGGGAAGCACGATCATTTTATGCAATAGTTTGAAATTTGGAGGTTGCATACAACCATCCGTATCTGATCCTTATCCGTTGGCCTAATGGTCATCATTGAGGCCTTGGCCCTCCAGCGGGCCATGAATTCTGAGAAGCTCTCCTTAGGTTCCTACCTCGTCGTCTCAAGATCACGGGTCGTAATCTCAATTTGGGTATTATATGAATATTGTGCGGCGAAGGCCTCGGCCATCTCTTCCCAGCTTCGTTTCACTGAATCCTCCAATTTGGCGTGCGGATGGCGCAATACCCGGCAGTCCTACCAAAAGGAGAAACTTACGTAATCTTGTCAAGCCCATCGGGCGCAGAACATCTGAAAACAAACTCAGGTGGACCATGGGATCTCCTGACCCGTCAAAACGGTCGATGTGAGGCATCTTGAACCTGTCCGGTAGAGTTACAGCTGCGTCGGTGTACCCGTCCTCAATGTCCGGGATGGACTTTACCCCCTGGGATTTCTTGAACAACTTTTCAAGCTTGCCCAACTTTGATGCTTTAGGGTTGACCTCGAACTCGAAGGGAGAGTCCGATAGATTGGTAGGTGTTTTGGACAGCTGGGGTAAAATTGGGGGCGGAGCCGGCCCTACCGGAATGTCCGTACCTTCCTGGACATTGGGTGTTTCCTCGATTGTCTGAACCCCTGGTGGTAGAGGAGCTTGATGCGAAGCAGATGCTCCGTTCTGTTGTTGCAACCTAGTGATGAGCTCGGCTTGCTGAGCCATGATTGCAGCCTGCTGCTTGGAAAATTCCGCTTGGCGGACAACGTCCTCCTGCATGAGCTTCATACTTTCTTGCATCTGACGCATCATTGCCTCCATCCCTGACGTGTTCTGCTGATCCATCGGTAGTGGTATATCTATCCTGCGATGAAGCGAGACCTCGGCTGTTGTTCCTTTGGTGGAGTGGATAAGAACCTTGATCTGGTAACCTCTTGAGCGGTGATCGTACTGGTGGCCCTCTTCACCTTGCCTCTGGTAAAGGAACAATGATTGCCCTTGGACTGAATCTCGACCGACAAAGTCTATCAACACAAGTTCGATGTGCAGGGGATATTGGAGCCCTCTGAAGCTATGGTTCCCGGACTACCTAGCAAAAGAAAACATCTGACATCTCGGCTGATTTCACGAGCAGAATCTGAACAAAGTTGAATGAGTGTGCTCTCTCTTGAATTACGCTCGAGTGCGCCTCAAATTGATACCCTCGGGTAAGCGATTCCCCAAATACTAATGCCCTCAGGCTTGATACCCAAAATACTGAATTGGTGTCCGCAGGCCTGGTGCCCAAACTTGTAAACTGATACATGCATTCCTGTAGAGACGCACTCTAAAAGTACATAGCAGATAAGTGAGAGCCAAAACACCCCTATGTTGGGGTAGGGTTTCCCTGTCCTATTTTGTCAGGAGCTAGGGTTTCACTACGCACACAGCGGTTTCAAACAACATATAAACGGGTAAGCAACCTGTCATAGTTTGGAATGGTCACTATGGTTCCAAATATGCACTAGGTCGAATTGTCGAAAAGGGTGCCCCGGTAAAACCAGGGTTTGTGTTCTCATACTGGCAGAGCCCATAACCGGTCAGCCTTATGGTCATGCCTTGACAAGACAAGCCTCCGACAAACTGTTCAAGAATAGTAGATGGCAAACACGGTGTCCTAGGCGCACCAATGCAAATGCAATGCAAAGAAACACACAAGTGTAGTCAAAACAAGATATCATGAGTTCAAGTCAAGTTCTCTAATTCCCTAGCAGAGTCGCCAGAAACTGTAGACAGGCCCGCGGGGACCTCGCTACAGCTCGGACTCGATTTTGTGTCACGGTTCTTAATCTTGAACCAAAGAGTCCAAATCTGGCAAATCGTTTTGAGAAAACAGATTTTTGAAAGAAGTGCCAAACATGGACTGCTTTGCCAGATACAGAGTCGCCACCTAAATATTTTATTTTTGGGAAATTTAGGAAACCCTGACTCGTTTGCCTAAGGCCACGCGTGTCGTCATCACCAAAGTTGCCTCGGCTCAAGAACATTGGTACGATTGGGCAATCTTATGAGGTGAGCACCGCCGCTCGCCCGATCAAAGATCGGCATTTACTAACCATGATATCTATTTTTGAAAACATTGTGTGTTCTTATTCCAGTTATTAGCCTAGGTTACTATGTGATGCGCACAACATACAAGTATAGGCAGATAAATGCGAATTAGAACAAAACACTTCATGTTTGTTTGTGAAAATGGTTTGCTACTACATAAGTAGGCTTGAAATGCAAATTTTGCCACCCTCGGGTGGGTTTAGAAAATGTGATTTTGCCACTGTCTAGTGGGCTTAAAACAAACATTTGATGAATTGCTCCAATCCAAATAACCCAACCTTCACCCACAGGCATTCAAGGCAGTTATATCACATAAGCAGTTAGCCTCATGGTAAGCATGCTATTCATGGCAACACTCACACGCATGCAAGGATGCTAAAGCATAAAACTCACCGAGTACTCCAAGCCAAAACAGAAACTGATTAGAAATCCATGCATGGTTCCTAAGTACACAGAAATGTCTAATGCAACACATGCAAAAATACAACTATAGCAGGCTCGGCTATTCTAAACATGGCGTATAGAATGCTACAGCTAACATGTATTCAACTTAGAATTGAAATACAAATGCAGTTAATATGATGCGCCGAGCCTAGTGCATGCAAAACAGATGTATGCTAATTGAAACATGCCCTAATCTAACCATCATAAGCTGGTAAATAAAAGGGAAGAAAGACGTGGGGTTAGAAGACATACACCACACTCACGCACACTTATTACAACATTGCCCTCGCGAGATGCGAATAAATATCTGATCCAAATAATCCAAATATATACAAAAATCCTAATTAATTATCAAATTAACTAAGAAAATAATAAAGCTGGTATGCAAGCCGGGCGCCTTGATTCTTCTTGAGATGATGAATGATGCATGTCGGGTTGCCTTCATGTGAAATCCTTTGTGATGCCCCAATTAGCCTCTGTTTTGCAATGGTTTTGGAAAGCAAGCCAAGCCTCGGAAGGCTGCGATTCTTGATTTCTTTGCGAGAGAAGCGAGGAAAGGCGTGGCAATGTATTTTCACAAATGTATGCATGCCTCGATCCTCGTGCCACCAATCACGCATATCGATGCATGATGGCTGAGGAATCAAATTGCACAACTCAATATTGAATGAATGCATATGAAAACTCAACTAAAACTTGACTCCATCATGGATAATCCGGAGTGCCGGTGACTTGGAATTAAGACACGTTCCGTCACTCGAAGTACGAAACGCCCCTCGTTTTCCGTTAACAAGACTAACCCTATCCGAACACAATGCAATATGCATGACATGCATGAAATGCAACTAAGATACATCCAAACATGTAACATGCTATGAAATGGCATACACGATGCACGAGGTAACATGGCATACACAATGCGCTAACATACAATCCTAGCATACGCAATGCTATGGAATGAAATGGCATACACAATGCGATATGGACTTATACTAACACAAGTGGACCTCAGCCACACTCACATAAGAGGCCATTAGATGGAAATGAGACAACTCGAAATGCGTGCACGCATGCACGCAAACCGAGGACCGACCCGAAGGCACCAAATGCCACTCTAACTAGACATGGAAAAACATGAAATATGGCATACTAGCATGCAAATTTCAGAGGCAATAAGTGATGCAAAACAGCCCCGAAACATGGCAAAATGACACCCGATGCATGGAATGAGTCCCGAAACATGAAATTAGGCATACGGAATGACCTATAGCTATGTAATGCATGCATTATTTGAACATGAAGTGTAAATACAGAAGCAAGGCAGCCCCAAAAAAAGCATATTTACAGTTTAAAGAAAGGCCAAACAGTGGGCACAAAGAGGGCTAAACTAGCATACAAAAATGGCCCCGAAAGCAAGATAATGAAACAACTAACAGATTCTGGCTTTAAACAGAGAAGGTCCCTTCTACAATGTTGAAGAGAGGCCCAAAATATAATGTTTTACAGTTTATGTCAAGCCACAAAAACAGACACAAGTATGGAAAAATTCCTATGCAAGAAATGGGCCAAAATGGAGACAAAGAAGCAACTGATATATGCTGGCCTCAAACAGATGAAGGTCCTCCAACAAAGTTTAAGACAGACCTAAAACATGACTTTTTAAAGTTTATGATCAGACCCAAAACAGTATACAAGTATGCTCAAAATGCTATGCAAAATAAGGCCTAAAAAGAGGTTACAACACAAAGTATACAAAAGATGCTCCAAACAGTAATAGACCCTTAATGAAACATGAAGAGGGGGTCAAAATAAGACCCTTTTCAGTTCAGACCAAAGTCCAAAAATAGAAGCACAATAGGCTAATAAATCATGCAAAAATGGGACCAAAAGATGGATATCAAGGCTAGTGGTACATGGAGGATTCAAAAAGTGATGAGTCATTCTACAATGTTGAATAAGGGATCAAAATAAGTCTATTTACAGTTTACATCATGCTTCAAAACAGATTATACATAGGCCTAAAATGCTACACAAGAAATAGGCATACAAGAGGGATAATGAAGCAAGTGCAAAATGGAGGCCTCAAACAGTGAGAGGCCCTTAAAAAAACATGAAAAATAGCTCAAAACAAGCCTATCTCCAGTTAGGGTCGGAGCCCAAATATGCAAGCATAAGGAGCTAAAATATAGACCAAGAAAAGAGCAAAAAGAGGGAAAATGAGACTCACCCTTGAAGACTAGTCTTTCATCGACTCTTGGTCCAAAATCTGAGCTTTCAACCTCTTCAAAAGAGACCCAAAGTGCTGGAATAGAGGATGGAGGTCTTGTGTTATGAGTTGGTGTGTAAAAATGGTGTAGGAATCAAAGGGTTTTGATGGTTAGAATGTAGAGAGAGAGAGATTTAATGTGAGAGCTCCACCACAAAATTTTCTAACCCCTAAAAGCATGGTAGGGTCTCTTATATGGACACGAGAGGGTGGAAAAGAGGGGGGAAAATGGGGGGGAAATGAAATTCAAATTTTCCCCCAAAAAGGCCAAAAAGTGAGATATAAAGGCAAGTGGTAGCTGCTTTGGTCCCCAAGCAATGAGAGCCTCTTCAACAAAGTTGAAGAGGGGCTCAAAAAAAGACACTTTGTAGTTTATGACTAAGTTCGAAACAGCTCACAAGTAAGCCTAAAATACTGTGCAAAAATAGGCCTAAAAGAGCGTTAAAGAAGCAAGTGATAGGAGGAGATCTCAAACAGCAAAAGGTCCTCAATCAAACATGAAAAGGACCTCAAAATATAACTATCTCAAGTTCGGGTCGGAGCCCAAAAATGCATAATGAAGGTTCGGGAGCCAAAACACGCAGTTCGGGGCCCCAGAAGTGGTGTCTGACCACGAAGTCGGTCTCTCGGACCACAGTGTCCCTCAAAAGGGAGGAAATAAGGTATGTACCAAAAACTGGAGTAAACAGAGGTGGTTAAGCGGTCCTGAACCGAGGCACACGGCCGACAGCTCCGAAAAATCAGGAACCGGGCTCCAAACGGAAAAAATGGCCTACGACCACGAAACGTAGCCTACGGCCACTGAGAGATGGTCTACGAGACCTCTCCCTCCCTTTAGGAAGAGAAAACAGAGCTTGGTTCACAAACCGAGGCAAGGCACAAAAGAGTCTGGAAGTCTAGGGGCAAGGCTCGCAGCCGAGACTCTAGAACCTCTGAACGAACACGATATGCAATATCACCAAGCGCTCAATTGGTGACGTCTGAGTCTTAAGGTCGGTCAAAAATGGGGTGTCTACAGCCACCAAACAGTGCTCAATGAATAGCAATACCACAATCCATTTGCAATCTAGATGAACATAGAAACAGAACAAGTAGAACAGACTGAACCCATTTAGTCCAACAAAGCATATCAGTCCAACCCATTTAGTCCAACCCATTTAGAATAGCTAAGCATATCAGACCAACAAAGCAGGGCAACCCCTTCAACCAGCATATCAGTTCAACCACCAAGCCCTTATGTCAACGACCAAGACTTACAGCCAGCTTCATCCCTATTACCTAGAACCACCACAAAGCACATCAAACAAACAAACCACAGCTCACACACGAAGTAGATCACACACTAGAAATGCACAGGAGCAGCCCAGAAGTCCACAGTAGCATATCATAATGCAACATCATCAGATCATAATGCAGACTTTCACTTGAACTACAGCAGCATAATAAGGTTGTTGTTGCTACATATTTCTACCCAAGCACACCCGAATCTGTCTGAAGTTAAAAATAAAATCATTAATTGAGAAATGAAAGTCCTTGATTGAGGACTCAACCACAAAGCTACCCTAGTCTTAATTAGCTCACACAAAGCATACTGTTTGGAGTAGATGATTTGGAGATGCATTCATTTGAAGCTTCCAAATTGACCTGTCTGACTAAAGGGATAGCACTCAGTTTTCCTTTCCCTCTTCTTTATCTTCCCACCTACCCACCATAATAATAATTGTTCCATAGCTCCTGGTAATGCCCCTTGGATTCCCCACCAATTCAACATATTAGACTAGACACTCCACACAAAAGGGCAATAGACTAAGACATGATTCTGATTCAATATCAATCTTACAAAACACACCTGATTAGACCCATTCACATTTAGGATCCCCGATCTTTGTAAGAACTCATTTGTCTTGATTCTCTTTTTCCAAGCCATCCACCCAAATACTTGCACCTTAGGGCGAATAAACTTTAACCACACCAACCTACTAATTTTGAGGGTTAGACCAAGGTTATCAACCACAAACTTATACAATGATGCTCTGAAAACTCACGAAATTAGATCTTGACCAAGCAGGCCTATCCACTTGATCAGGCCTTAGCACAAGACCTGCTGCTAATTGGAGAAGAAGATTCTGCAGCTGAACCACCTCTCATTCATACAACTCACTTCTGAATGCTAGGTTCCATACACCTGATGCCTCTTTCCTGTCAAAGATATCTTTCAGTGAAGCACTTTTCTCTGAGGATAACCTATAAAGGCCATGAAACTCATCTTTAAAGAAAAGTTGATTACACCATTTATCAGTCCAAAAATTAATTCTTCTTCCATCTCCAACCTTCAACTGATAATTATTTAAAAAGATCTCCTGAAGTTGGTGTTCTGATCATCAATTGCTATGATTCCTTTCCATACAGCTGAATTATTGTTAGTAGCAACTAGGGATGGCAGCCAGCTTCTACCCTCCAATTTATATCTGCTGCAGATAACCTTATTCCCTGAGCTCGGTTTCACAACCAAACCTCCACTATCATTTTAGTAGTAAGCATTTATTAACATCTCTCACCTTCGTAATTCCTAGCCCTCCCTGCTCCACACTTTTACATAATTCCTCCCATCAAACCATGTGAATCTTTCTCCTTAATGTTGAACCACCCTACAAAAATGAAGCTTGAAGCCTTTCAAATTCTTTAGCAACCCCTTCAGGTAACCTAAACATTGACAGATAATACACTGGAGCAGGGATTAAGAAGATAAATAAGAATTTGGAAACCAGTGATTAAGAACATAAAGAATAACTTGGTAACCAGTGATTACGAAAATCACTTGGCAACCAGTGATTTAACAATGTCATTAATTGTCAATTTTTAATAACAGTTTAAAAAATTTATTACAAAAATGTCACTAATTATATGTTTTACTGACAGTTTAAAAAAAAATTCAAAAAATGTCATTAATTATTAGTTTTTAGTGACATGCTTAGAAAATCATCACAAAAAGTCTTTTTCAATGATGATTTTAATGGGACTAACTTTTAGCGACGAATTAATAGGATTTCATGAAAATGAAATCCAACTATTAAGATATATTGATAATTTATCATAAATATTTTCTTTTAAATACCACTTATCGTTTATCACTTATCATCTTTGCAATTCCTGAAAAAGCAGTCAAACTCTTATTTTGTGTACAAATTAAGCAGACTCATCAATGGATTCAAAGCAACTCATCAGCAGTTCAAAGCAACTCATCAACGTGATACCACATTTTATATTATTCTTTTTAATCACTTTTTAGATATTTTTGTACTTTCTATTTTAAAAAGTACTAAAAATGATAATTGGTGATCTAAATTCAATTCTTGCATAACTAAATACTTAAACTGAATTTGGATCACACATTATTTTCTTTGCACTATTATGTATTTTAGTTTTTGATTTCTAGCATTACTGCTCATCTCATATTATTATTTTCATTCACCCTCTACATGTTTTTATAGTTTTATTTGTACTCTTTAAAAAACTATACAATAAAAAACATTATATCCATTTTTTTTAAAATTTGAGTTTTTTTTTTTTTTTCTGGTAGTAAACCTTCATCTCTTAAGTGAAAGCAAAGCAATAGTAAGAATTCCATAACAAACATCTATTTTATATTATTGTAGCCACATATTTAATTAATATAATTTATAATTATAATTTTTTAAAAATATGAATAAAATTCCTTGTATTTCTTAAGAGTACACCGCTACCATAAACTATCACCATTATTGTATTATGTTTGGTTGACTTTCTAAGTATAATGGATTAGTATTTTGTTTAATAATATAAATATTTCTCATAATTGTAATTATTCTTCTATTAATTAGCAAATATATATATATATATATATATATGCGGAAAGAAATAAACCTTCTCGTATAATCTGTTGATCAAGATTGCGCTCCTTAAATGCAGCGTCGCTTTACTCCCTGAAAACACAAACGTGAGTTAGCAAGCGAGTGTGTGCCGGATACCTCTCCGATGCCTAAGTCAGCAAAATAGACAAATAGACAAAAAGCTCTGTGAATTCGGGAATCAAAGTTGTGTTACCTCTCCATAGGTGATGTTTGTGAGCTTTTGTAGGTTTCGTGTTGTACAATCCTAGTAGGACTCTTACTCCTCCATGTAGAGTCCTCCTAGGATTCTCATTCCTGAAAGATAATACTTATCCTTCAACACCCCCCTCACTGCTTAAACCAAGTGAGATGGTTTTACCATGGTCGGATTCTAATAGGACCGAGGTAAGCATGGCCATCTTAGAACCACGAGTAGACCGAACTATCGTTAATTCGGTTCTTCCTTTCCTTGCTCTTACCTCGGCTCTTCTGCTCAAACGTGCTAACCACAATATTGCTCGAGACCGTGCTAACAATTAGCTAGGTGCGGCCGAGCTAGCTGCGCTATACCACGACCAGACTAACTCTAAGTGTGGCGACATAGCGACCGAACTATCCGCAGTGCTCTCCCGGACCGAGATAACAATAGGCACTTCTGGGACCGGTCTAACTTTAAGTCCTTCTGGGACCAAACTAACTTTGAGGCCTTTCTGCTCAGCCCTTCGTACTGTGGCCCATAACGGCCCATCGCCCAGCTCAACCCAATATTCATATAAATTACCCTCTCAATTGCTCCTTAATTCCATCTATGCAACATGATAGGGATTACCTGTTACCAGCCGAGCTAAAGATCCTTAGTCTCACGACCGAGCTAAACTCTTAAGCCTTTCCAGCCGAGCTAAATTCACACCGGGCTTTACTTGTCCGATCAAAACGTCCTTTCAATCACAGCAACTGAATCGCTTCTTATTCCAATGACACATGGCATGCTCTGATTGGCTGAAGGCAGCTGTCACGCCACCCTCGTACCTTGCGTTTTTTGAACAGTTCTCGCATTTGGTCCTTGCATCAAAACAAAACTCTTTGTTTTTTTGAATCACTCACCACACTATTCATTTCCTCTTCTCTCTCTCTCGTTCCTAAGCTTCTTTTGTTCTTCAATCTTGCAACTGTGAAGCTCCTGTCTCCTAGTGCCATTTCCATCTTCCAGTGCCTCTTGACCTGGTAAGCTACTCAGATCTCTCTTGTTTTTGTTGTTTTTACACTTTGCTTTTTACCATCCATAGCATAGCGTTAGTGTTTTTGCAAAACACTTTATTTCTATTTGCTTTGCCTTGCGTTTTTCTGGAAAAAACCTCACAAGAATCACTTGAATTCATGAAACAACCTGTTAGAACGCTGTATTCAATCCAAAATCATAATATAACCGAACTAGGAAGTTGTTTGTAGTTGATGTCAATCTAACCAGACTACACTTCATGCCATGCCACTAGTTTCCACAAGTAAAACCTCTTTTTGTTTTACCCAACCGGGCTACCGAACCGTGCTAAGTCTGCGCAATAGTGTGCTTGTAAGCCTCAATCCCCACCGAGCTACATCTTGGGGCTAAACCGACTTTTTAGTTTAGGCCGAACTAAGAAAGCTGCCCTAGAAGCTCAAGGGCTAACAAACCCTTGATCAAACCAAGCTATGATCCATAGCATCTCGTATAGGAGCTAGGACTTCATTTATCTTGCCTTTATTTCTTTTAGCACGGTCCAGCGATCGGTCGTAACACTTTTCTTTTTCACTTTGCGGACTTAGGTTGCCTAGGCACTCCTTTGGCGCTCAGCGAGCTACTCGATTACCATTCTTGGTAGAGCTAACACTCAGCTTAATTTATACATAACTTAAGAATAAATGGGTAAATATAAGTTTTTAGTAGAAATACCTGGTGGCTTAGCCGAATTCCGAAGGGAGTATAACATTCTTGACGATGTCCATCTCACCTTAGCTAAGCAAGATGACACACCATGGGGAAATCAGGGCTTTGTACCTTTTACCCTTCTATCCATAATAGAAACCGAACTAAGATTTCCTGTTCAACCCTTGCTTTGTGAATTTCTTAGGCAAACTAGGATATGCCCAACCCAACTTTCCACAAACTCATACCGTATAATAAATGGTATAGCCGAACTAAATCGCCGTACTGGCATTAACCTCGGCTTAGCCGAACTCTTCCATCAGTACTCCATAGGATCAAAAGAAGATGGCTGGGTCTATTATCTAAGAATACGCCGCCGCCGAGAGAAAATAATAGAGGACACACCGGATAAAGACTTGAACGATGATGATTTTTTTTTTTTTTGGTATCTGGGAATTTTGAGGATCACCAAGCCCAGATCCCAGGTCGTAGAATAAACTAGGATAAAGGAACCCCCGGTATAATTGCTTCGGCTCTATTGTATGTTCCTCTCTTATTTTGGTTTTCTATTCCTGAACCGAACTGACAGTTGTCTTCTTTATGCAGATTCAGCCCACCTCAAATCACTGTATAGCTACCCCAACTTAGGCGTACTTCGTGCCGCACTATGATACCCCGAAAGAAGTTGAGCTAAGCTACTAAACTTCGAACCGACGTACAGATACAGTAGTCGACGAAAAGCCAGAATAACAAATTTTTTACTAGAAGCCTCCCCTGAACCGGACCCCAACTTGCCTCAAATCAACCTAGTCCCTCTGACTACCAAAGAAAAGATGGCAAAGAGGAACAAAGTAAGGGCCCTTCTAACTGAAACAAACCGAGCCGAGGTACCACCACCGAACCAGACTCAGGAAACCGTGGTGGCCCTTCCATCTCAAGACCCCTTCCCATCTCGCCCCAGCAAGCGTGCGGACTACTACCGAGCAATGCCTTGTTGATGAAGAGCAGACCACTCTTCCACCAAGCCCTCCACCGAGCCCATAGCCAGGCGCTCCGAGCCAGCGCCTTCAAGTGGGCACCCAAACTTACATTTCAAAACCGAGATATTCAAGACAACGACTCGGTGGTCATTGAAAAAAGATCATAATGGCATTTAACCTAGCCAAGAGTATCTACCTTCCAGCAGACATGGAGCACCACCAACATCTGACCGAACTAAGGGCTATCCGTTCGGCCACGAAATCCATGGTTCTTGTAAGTAGCTTCTTCTGTTCACCTTTATAATTTGCACAACTTTTATCTCGGTTTGATTACGAGTCCCCTTCTTTTTGCAGGCCATGCAGAAGAGCCACATCGCCCATAAGCGAGTGCCTGAACCATAAGACTACAAGGCATGTCTTTGGTCGAAATGGCGAAAAAACTTGCCGAGTTAGCACGGTCGTCTGACTGGACTCGTTAGCTCGGCTAAAGCGGAGAAACAAAAGGCTGTAGCTATGATCAAAGACAAATACCTGCGTGAGCTAGCCAAGCTCGAAGGTAAGAAAAACGCAGAGATCGCCGAGCTAAAGAAAAAGGCGGATGATGCGAATGCTGAAGGTTTCAAGGAGGGGGAGGCCCTCTATATGTAGCAATGTGAGGCGACCAAGATTTGTTCTTCAAATGTGGTGGGAGGCCACCCATGGTGCAGCTCGGTTGTGGGCCCGAGACCGAGGTCTACAATCATTCTCAGTACTTCATACCAAGCTCACTATCGGAGTACGCTGCATCAGTTCAGCAATAGTTTCTTCAGGGTTCAGACGACGATGAAGAAACCGAGTCTAATGATACCCCGGTCGTTAATGATCCTGCGGATCAGTCAGCTTGGTTGCAGCCAACGGTGAAAGACCTGACTAACGAGCTGCCGACTGAAACTGTACTTCCAGCCGAGACTGAGCTCCTAACCGAGACCGCACTACCATCTGAAACTGGGCTTCGGGTCGATATTGATGCTAATCTTGATGATCTGTTTAATTGATTTTGTAATTTTTCTTCTTCTTTTTTTTTTTTTTTTGGGACAAATGTAACCGGGCTGGGGCCCCTCCTTTGTATTTGCTTTGAACTTGTAATGAAGTCTGCTCTTTTTGTTCCGACTCTCATTTCGGTTGATCTCCATACTTGTATTTTACTTTCTGATTGAAGTCTTGGATGAGGTATAGCAGTCACTTGCCGAGATACTTTATATCAGTCTTTAACATTTGCAAACATTTGCAACTATAAGTACACCTGTCAACCACTCTTTTAGCCGAGATAACCTACTTCGGCTGAAGAGTACTAAGAGTTGGTTTAGTCCAGCCAACCACTCTTTAGTCGATATTCTTACTTCGGCTGAAGAGTAGCAAGAGTTGGTTTAATCCAGCCAACTACTCTTTAGCCGATATCCTTACTTCGGCTGAAGAGTAGCAAGAGTTAGTTTAATCCAGCCAACCACTCTTTAGCCGATATCCTTACTTCGGTTGAAGAGTAGCAAGAGTTGGTTTAATCGACCAACCTCTAAATTGGTTATTCTTGCCAATTTAGAAAAATGTTTAGTTTATTACGACCAAGCGTCCTCTGACTGGATCCTTATCACGGGCTTAGGAGGGGTGTTGGTTTAATCCGGCCAACCTCTAAATTGGTTATTCCTGCTAGTTTAGAAAAATGTTTGGTTATTCTGTCCAAACATCTTGCAGCCTGGATCCTTATCCTGGGCTTAGGATGGGTGTTGGTTTAATTCGGCCAACCTCTAAATTGGTTATTCCTGCCAATTTAGAAAAATATTTGGTTATTCCGTCCAAACGTCCTGCAGCTTGGATCCTTATCTTGGGCTTAGGAAGGGTGTTAGTATTTTCGACCAACTATGTTTACAATGTTCCTAACTCACTAAAACTATCTTTTACAGAAAATAACTTATACTGAAAAGAATCTATTTGTTTTATTGAGAAAGGAAAAGGAAAATTACATATGCTTGAAAAAAAGTTAAAAATAAAATAATATGAGATTGGCAGTGTTCCATGGCTTGGGAATGGCTTTGCCGTCTTCATCTTCCAAGTGGTATGCCCCTTTTCCTGCTAATCCAATCACTTTGTAGGGTCCTTCCCAATTGGGCCCTAACTTGCCATCTCCTGGTACTATGGTGTTTCCCATCACTTTGCGTACACCCAATTGCCGATCTTGAATTGTCTTGCATGCACTGTTTTGTTGTATTTCCTGGATAAGTCTTGTTGGTATGAGGCAATGTGAACCAGTGCTCTTTCTCTTCTTTCTTCTGCAAGGTCGAGCTCCAATGCTATGGCTTCGCCATTTAAGTCTGGATCAAAATTTTCACTTCGAATTATGGGGAGGCCAACTTCTAGTGGGATTACTACTTCCATACCATAGGCCAAGGAGAATGGAGTTTCTCCTGTTGATCGCCGAGGTGTGATGCAGTAAGCCCATAAAACATGGGGGAGTTCTTCTGCCCACTTGCCTTTTGCTTTCTCTAGCCATTTTTTCAATCCATTCAAGACGACTTTGTTTGATGCTTCTGCCTGACCATTTGCTTGGGGATATGCCGGTGTAGAATTGTAGAACTCTATCTTGTACTCTTCACAAAAGCCTCTAAAGATTACTGCGTCGGCGAGTGGCGTTATGCGATATTAGGGCTTTTGGTATGCCAAACCGAGTGATGATGTTCTGCCAGACGAACTTCTTCACGTCTTTTTCCTTGATTGATGTTAAGGTTTCTGCCTCCACCCACTTTGTGAAGTAGTCGGTTGCTGTAAGAAAGAACTTCCTGTTGCCTGGTGCTGTTGGAAGTGGTCCCACTATATCCAAGCCCCACATTGCGAAGGGCCATGGGCTGATTAAGGGTAGGAGTTCTCTGGCAGGTTGATGTATTTGGTGTGCGAACTTCTGACATTTCTCACACTTCTTCACATATTTCTCTAAGTCTGCTTGCATGTAAGGCCACCAATAGCCTTGCGAGATTGCCCTGTATGCTAATGACCTTCCCCCTTGATGGCTTCCGCTTTGCAGCCGTGTATTTGAACAAGAATGCTTCAACTTTCTTTGGGATGAACACACTTTAGGTATGGTCACGAGAATGATTCTTTGTATAATGCCAAAGATGGGGAGAGCCAAAATCATTGCGACTTTGCTCTTATACATTGGCCACTTTCTTTTCTTCCGGTAAGGTGCCATTTTTTAGGAACATTATGATGGGATCCATCCATGAAGGACCTAACTTTGCGCAACATACCTCTTCTGCTTCGGGGTCTTCAATGCTTGGTCTAGGTAGGTAGTCGATTAGCAATGGATGAGGAATGGAAGTATCTGCCATTGAAGCGAAGCTTGCTAATTTATCTGCTCTGCTGTTTTCCTCCATGCCGATTTGTTCTATCCTGACTACTTCAAATTTCTTGATTTATGTTCTGACCAACTCTTGGTACTTAGCCATCCTGTCATCCTTTGTTTCGTAGTCGCCTGAAATTTGATTTACCACCAGCTGCGAGTCGCTGTAAACCATTAGTTCGGTAGCCTTCATGTAGAATACTGATTTGAGGCCTGCAAGAAGCGCTTCATACTCAACCGTTGTTTGATCTTTGGGAAGCCCAGGTTGACTGCTTGCTCCACTACTAGGCTGTCTAGAGAAATGAAGACTATCTTTGAGTCTGCTCCATCTGAGTTGGATGCTTCATCTACGAAGAGCTTTCATATCTCTCCAACGAATAACCTTCAGCAAGTGGAAGGATCAGATGATGCCTTGGGGTCAAAAATGTTGCTGGTGTTTTCTTCAAGGTCCATGTTTGCTGTTTGCCCCTTGCAATCTGATTGTACCAAGTCTTTATTTGTTGTTAAGTCTTGGCTTGGTGTAGCATGGTTTGCTTCTTCCTTGTTTTCTTTACTGCAGTGCGGCGGATTATCTGTACTAGGGGTTGCGCTATTCGGCGTCAACTTCCATTCCTAGTTGATTGTGTCCGTCGGTCATTGGCGAATATGATGACTTCTGGAGTAAATTCGGCGAAGTGCCAAGGCTTGAGCTTTTATCACGGTCCTGGGTTGAAACTTGATGTCATATTGTCCTAACTCTACTGCCCACTTCAAGATTCGCCCAGAAAAGTTCGCCCTTTCAAACAAAGCTTTTAATGGGAAAGTTGTGAGGACGACTATGGTGTGGACGTGAAAGTAGTGTGACAATTTCCTTGAGGCCATCATCAAGGCGGGGCGATTTTCGATGGCAAGTACCTTGTTTGGCGCCCGGCAATGTCTTCTTGACATAAAAGATGGGCGATTGTTGGATTCCTTCGCCGCGGACCAATCTTTGCGCTAATTGCGTCTTTGAGGCGCTAGATGCAGGAAGAGTTCTTCTCTAGGTATTAGGGTGACAAGCAGTGGTGGAGAAGACATACATTCTTTCAAGTTTTCGAGGCCTTTCGCATTCTTCGTCCCACTCGAATTTGTTCTTTAAGGCATGGAAAAATGGTCATAGTCTGTCTCACGTCCGGCTGATGAACCAATGGAGTGCAGCCGCCATACCGGTGGGGTGCTGCACTTCTTTTACTGATTTTGGCCTCTCCACATCTTGAATTGCTTTTATCGAGGGAGTGCTTCTATACCCCGGTGGGTCACCAAGAAGCCCAGGAATTTACCAAATCCTACTCCGAATGCACATTTAGATGCATTGAGGCGCAACTTGTGCTTCTTTAGGATCTCAAACATCTCACCTAGGTTCTTAAGATGGTCATTCTTATCCTTGCTCTTGACCACCATGTCGTCGATGTAAGCCTCCATTGTTACGCTAACAATGGCTCGAACATCTTGGTGATCATTCTCTGGAATGTTGCCTCTGCGTTCTTTAGGCCAAAGGGCATGACCTTGTATGTCTGATCCTCTTAGAGTTGTAAGGGCGTGACCTCTGATGCGGATTTCGTACATGGCGATTTGATGGTAGCCTCTGTACGCATCAAGAAAGCTAAGTCGGTTATGCCCCGCCGTTAGGTCTACCAGTTGATCTATCCATGGTAGGGAGAAGTTGTCCTTTAGGCATGCTTTGTTAACCGTCTTGTAGTCGACGCAAACACGCCATTTTCCATTCTTCTTTGGTACTACCACCAGATTAGAGATCCATCTAGGGTAGTGCACCTCTCTGATTGCTCCTGCCTCAAGTAGCTTTCCTACTTCTTCTGCCACTATCTCGGTGTGGTGGAGCGCCGATCTGCGTGTGCGTTGAATGATTGATGCAGTAGATGGGTGGACATCGAGTTGGTGACGAGATGAAGTTGGGATCAATGCAGCATGTCTTATGGTATCGAGCAAACACTTGATGTTAGAGGTCAAAAATTCCAAGACCTCTATTCTCTCGATCTTGAACAACGACGAGCAGAGTAAAAAGAACTTATCCGGTTCTTTTCATCTATTCTTACCTCTACCAAGTCTTCCACCACTTTTGATTAGGCGCTTTGGCGACATCTGCAGCAGTTCATTACTCTCGAGTTCTTCCTTTGAATGAACATATCCCTTAGCGGCCGTATTTGCCATTCCGATGACAAAGCATTGCTTGGACATGATCTGGTCTCTAAAGGCTTCATCAATTACGCCGGCTTCGTTGGGGAACCGCATTACTTGATGGTAGGATGACGCTACCGATCGCATGGCATGCAGCCATGTTCTTCCCAAGATTATGTTGTAAGTGGAGGGGACTTTCAATACCCAGAATTCCACTTGTTTTGTCACGCTTCCTGCTCTGACTGGTAGGATTATTTTGCCAACTGGCCATTCTGGCATTGAATTGAATCCAATCAGGGGAGACACGGAAGGTGCCAAGTCTTTGTCTTGTAGCTTCAATTGCTTGAATGTTTCGTAATACATTATCTCACATGAACTACCCTGGTCAATCAAAATCCGCTTGACGTCAAAATCCTTGACTCGGAGAGTGACAACCAGGGCATCATTGTGGGGACAATATATTCTCGCCAAGTCTCTATCTGAAAAAGACATGATGTTCGTGGCCTCTATCTTCCCTTTTTTGATAGTAGGCTGTGCACTTAGTACCTCCCTTAAGTCCTCGGCCTTCTTAATTGATCCTTTGAGCTCGCATACACGCTCAGGTTTGAAGATTCCATGTATCACATTGATTACACCTTGAGGTGGGGCATCGATTGGCATCTCATTAGGGTTATTGTGGTCCTGGGGGGCTAGTTGCGTTCCTCCTTCAATGTATTTATCCAGGTGACCTGCTGCCACCAACTCCTCTAGGTACTGTCTCAATGGCGTGCAATTTTGATCTGATGCCCTTTTCTTTATAGAAGGTGCCTGATGACCTTTCGTCGTAGTCATACGAGTCTCTCCTAGCTTAGCGAGCCATCGATGAAGCGGTTCATTGCGTATCTCACTTAGAATTTGATAGATTGGCTTTTTGAATACCGTGGTAATGGCAGTGCGGACTCTCAACCATCTTTTATCCTGGTCTTCTCTGTTGTCCCGTCTGCCTCGTTCGTTTTTGCTCGGACGGTCTACCGCGTTGACCTTTGCTGAGGCTTTTTTCTCCGGTATTACGGTCGTGCCAGATTTTGTTTTGGCACGGGCGCCATCCTTTTCGACCCTGATCTGCTAATGCACTCTTTCCATCAAGGCCTCCATGGTGAGGGGTGGTATCATGGTGATTGAGTCCCTTAGTCTGTTCCCGACTGGAAGGCCTCTTTTGTACTGTGCAATGGTGAGATTGGTAGGGCAGTCCCTAATTTGGTTGAAGATCTCCCAATAGCGACTATTGTAGGATTTTAAGGTCTCTTTGCCGCCCATGTCGATGGAGAGCAGTTGATCGATCTCCACCGGGGTTTTGGTGTTTGTTCTGAACCTTATTCTGACGCCTCGCCAGTGCGCCCGAGGAGGCTATCTTTGCCTCGGAAGTTTTTCAAACCAAGTCAAGCCTAGGTCACCAAGGCTATATGGGAAGAGGATGCACATCAAAGCCTCATTGCGTTGATATACTGCCATAACCTGGCAGAAGTGGCTTAGGTGCATGTAGGGGTCTGTCTTCCCTCTCGTACGTGGTGAATTTGGGCTGAAGGAAGCCTGAAGGCAGGGACGCGTTTTTAATTGCCGGAATGAACGGCAAGGTCTGCAGCCTCGCTAATGCTTTGTCCATCGGTTCGTAGGCAAGGCGCGGTATTGGGATTCCGACCTCGACGCTTCCATGCTTCCGAAGAGCCAATCGTTGCAAGGCAGAAACTCTATGTGGGTCACGCGCCTTGGCATCCTCCTTCCATCGTGCCTTTTCTTCTAGCACAGTTCGCAAGTCGGATGATCTAGGCAACTCCGTTTTCCTAGATGATGTCTGGTGCGTGCGTGAGGGGCGATAGGTGCTTCCTTCCGTGTATGACCTCTCAGATCTCGTCCTCTCAGACCTAGAGTGACGAGTTCCGGAAGTCCTGGATTGTGTATCGCTTGTCCTGAGGCTTCTATTCTCTGCTTGAGATGGTGTGGTATGTCTACTACGATTTTCCAAGTGGCGAGGGGGCGTCTTGCTTTTGTGCCCCTCTCCTATCGCCATTCCTTTTCCTTTCATCTGGCGCTTCATGGATTCCATGTCCGCCGCCATTCGTCGTATCAATTCGTCCTGCTCCTTCATACGGTCCTCCAGAGTTTGGGGATCAATCCTCCGCCTTTGTTTCTCAGTACTTTGTGAGCAGAGTGGCCGAGGCTGTTAGTCGCCTTCTCCCCTCGCATCCCTCACGGGATTACATCCTTTGTGGTTCCATGTCCGCCATAGAAGGGATAGAAGGTAGACCTTTGTGCCTCGCACCCCCCTCTGGTGTTTGTTCATCAATGGCGGTACGTGGCAAATCAACGTTATGCGCCATTGATTCTAAAGAGGAAAAGCTTGATCAAGAGGTTTTGTTCTTGCGAATTCCTGAGCGGCGCCAATTATGCGGAAAGAAATAAACCTTATCGTATAATCCTGTTGATCAAGATTGCGATCCTTCGTATGACGTCCCTTTACTCCCTAAAAACACAAACGTGAGGTAGCCGGTGGGTGTGTGCCGGATACCTCTCCGATGCCTAAGTCAGCAAAATAAACAAATAGACAAAAGGCTCTGTGAATTCAGAAATCAAAGTTGTGTTACCTCTCCATAGGTGATGTTTGTGAGCTTTTTTAGGTTCTGTGTGGCATAATCCTATTAGGACTCTTACTCATCCATATAGAGTCCTCCTAGGAATCTCATTCCTAAAAGATAATACTTATCATTCAACACCCCCCTCACTGCTTGAACCAAGTGAGATGATTTTACCATGGTTGATTCTAATAGGATCGAGGTAAGCATGGCCATGCCAAGCCACAGAGTAGACCGAACTATCGTTAATTCGGTTCTTCCTTTCCTTTGCTCTTACCTCGGCTCTTCTGCTCAAACCGTGCTAACCATAGTATTGCTCGGAACCGTGCTAACAATTAGCTAGGTCTGACGAACTAAACTGCGCTATGCATGACGGACTAACTCGAGTGTGGCGACCTAGCGACCGAACTATCATGGCGCTCTCTCCCAAACTGAGATAACAATAGGCACTTCTGGGACCGGTCTAACTTTAAGTCCTTCTGAGACCGGACTAACTTTTAGGCCTTTCTGCTCAGCCCTTCGTATTGTGGCCCATAACGGCTCATCGCCTAGCTCGGCCCAATATTCATATAAATTACCCTCTCAATATATATATATATATATAATTAGTACCATGAATATTATATATTTCAAACTCAATTAAAAATATGGACAATTATTAATAAATGCTAAATCTATGACTTGGATCATTTTCTACCATAAATATTATTATGAACTCATAATTCCTATCTCACATTAAAATCTTTCAAATAAAACATACCCATATTTGGAAATGTAATAAGATATAGTGTAGACATTAAAATGATATTTCATTGTCACATTTTAATAATTACACATTTGGCAAAGTGTTTTTTTTTTATCGACAAAAATGAAAATTTCATTAAAAATATGAAATTATAGGTACATGGAAAAGAAATGCACCGAAAGAGATTCATAGAATGCTAACTCCCCTACTACTGTAGCTCACATTCTTACAACCAACCTTCTCGACCTCACTAATATTTAAATAATAACAACAACAACAAAAAAAAAAAGAAGAGAAAAATAATATAAAAAAAAAAAAGAGTAAAACTTTAATAAGACAACAGTGAACAAATGGTGATTGTCACATTTTAAGAAAAATGACATATTTGACAAAGACTTAATAAGATATTAACATAAACATTAAAATGATGTTGTATTGTCACATTTAAAAATGAAATATTTGGCAAAAATTTAATAAGACATAAGTACATAAATGTCTCATTATTATATTTTAAATAGAATGACACATTTGGTAAAATTTTAATAAGACATTACACAACACATTAGAATGATATGTCATTATCATATTTTAAAAATGACATATTTAACAAAAATTTAATAAAATAATAGTATACATTTTAGAATTATATTCAATCGTCACATTTTAAGACAGACGCATAAACAATTTTTTTTTTTTTTGTTTTGTTTTTCTTTTACTTTCTTGTATTATATATTTAACAAAACTAAACCTTAAAGAAAATATATGATGACAAATATGATTAAAAGGGAAAAAGGTGGGAAGAGTATGCGACATGGATTTTAATTTAAATGAGTTTTTTAAGTAAATAAAAAAATTCATTTACAAATTTTGGTTTGGAAGAGAGAACTTAAAGGGGGCGGAGATTTAGAAAGAATTTAATAATAATTAACAGAAAATTTCTTAATTTGATTGAAAATCGAGGATCTCCTCCGGTCACTGTTTGTAAGGCTCATCACAGGTTCCATTCTGATAATTTAAATCGTTTATTTTGTCAGGTTATTTGTATATTTCATCCACACACAAATAATAATAATAATAATAATGTTTGGGACCTCTTTTTTGGGAATTTTATGACCTCCAATTTGATCTTGGCCCTTGATATGTGTGTAGGATCCATTCATGTATGTTTGAGCCACACATTATGAGTGGTTGAGATGAAAGTTGGGATTGTGGAGTGGGAGTTGTGGAGGGTCATGTATGTGTAGAAGTCTTTATCACAATTGAAAAAAAAAATTAGATCAATCCAACAACTATTACTAATTCAGTTTATCAAATTTTTACAAAAAAAAAAAAAAGTATAGTTTATTTTTTGTGGTCTATATTTTTTTTGTAAAAAATGCGATAAATTTGAACTAATTACAATTATTAAATTGACATTTTTTTATAAAAATATATATATAAAATACTTAACAAAATAAATAATTTAAATTATTAAAATAAAACTTATGATAAACCTGAAAGACTAAACAATTCTGTCCAATCTAAAACAGTGAGCGGATGGAATCTTCCTTCCGTACGTAGCTTCTTATAGTAATAATTAATGAGGAATTTCCAGGTCAAAGTCCAACAATATTTTGTAATTAATGATGGTATACGTTTTTTTTTTTATTATCAGCATTTAAGGTAGTGTACATGAGAAACTTGTGTGGCCCTTTTTTAGGAAGATTAAGGTTTTGTTTGTTATAATTTAAAAAAATTAAAAAGTTAAAAAGTCATTATTCTATTTAAGTCATATCATTTTATTTAAATCATATCACCTCTTTACTATATCACTTTAAACCCAACTAATACTTAACCCATATTTCATAAAAAGACAAAAAATACATTTATTTAAAACATCCCAAACAACCCTTTAAGTTTCCTTTCATAATTTTGTTTATTCATATTTGTTTATATCCCTCTTATGGACCTAAATTCAGATATGCACAAATGATCTAAATAGTCTATTTTATAGACCCCACAATAATAAATTAGATAGTTCAAATTACCTATGTAAGATTTGATTGAGGCCCACACAAGAGAAACATAAAAGAAAAGGTATCAAGACGAGCTCTCTCCCTATAAATACATGCATCACCTCGGAACCTATTATGCCATCTCAGTATAACTCTGTCTGTCTTTTTGAATCCATTGCATAAGGTTGTTTGACGAAGCCAAAAAAAAAAATGCGTTCTTTTCTTAAACACCTCCACACTCTCTTCACCTTTATAGCTTTGCTTTCATTATTTATAATTTCATCTAATGCTGCTTTCTCATCTACTATAGCCACGTGGTATGGAGATCCTAATGGTTTTGGGGCCAATGGTGAGGGGAGACACAAATTCATTTTTGATGTTTATGATATATAGATAGATGTTATAATATTACATATTATTTGTTTAATATATATATATGTATATATTTGACTAGGGTTTCACAACCTCTCCAAAGATGTAGATGGTGGTGTTTTTAGATATGGCATTGTTGTTGCCAAACATTGTTGTTGTGATTTATAATTTTGTTATTCATATCCTCAACATACTTCCATATGAGTACATTTTTTTTTTGGTAAGTCGTTTTTATTTATACATGTATTTGTTAATCATTAAACTTTTACTCACAACTTCCATGAAGGTTAGAGAGTATATTAGCGTGACACAAGGTTATAAGTAACATAAGCAGATTTAGCACGTGCAATTAAGTTTTTATTTATTTGTTAGTCATTAAACTTTTACTCACAACTTCCATGAAGGTTAGAGAGTATATTAGTGTGACACAAGGTCTTTAACACATGCAATTAAATTTTTATTTTTTTATTTTAATTTGACTAAAACTTGATGGATCAAACTCGACTAATAAAAGCTTCTCCCTTTATTTTTTATTTTTTATTTTTTATTTTTATTTTTATTATTAGTGTTAGTTGCTAGGCAATTATATTTCAAGATTTGAAATTGTTAGACGTGTTTGGAGATTGCTTGAATTTTAACGACTTTTGAAAATCATTGGATTTTGCATTTGACAAAACAAATGAAAATGTAAGGCAAATATAAAAAAAATTACTTTATATATATTATGTGTAAACAAACAAATTCGAAATATTTTAATAACTATTTACTTTTTCTTATTTTCCTAATCTAATCAAAATAAAAAATTTTTTTACCACTTCCATTTTTTATTTTATTTTTTAAATTCAAGATTTAAACATAGTAAAATCCTTTTTAAGGAAATAATATAATGTATTTTTCAAGTGGAGGCATCCTCTTCAAGAAGCCTTCATCTAGATAGTCTAGCTACCAGAATACAAAATGGATTATGCGTTCTAATATTATGTTAAATCATTAGTTACTAATTCATTAAATAATTTAAATTATTAGAGAAAACTAAAATCTTTACCTCTATACAAGTATATATATTTATTTATTTATTATTATTATTATTTGATTAGGGTATCATAACCTTTGACACTAATATTTGGAGTAGGGGGTGCTTGTGGATATACCGATATTCTTGGAAAAGCTCCATTCTATAAAATGGTATCAGCTGGAGGCTATGCTCTATTCAAATCAGGCATAGGGTGTGGGACATGTTATCAGGTGCCAAAGTTCTCTTTCATGCTTTTTATTTCTATTATCTATTATTGAGATCCATTGTATATCTCATTTTAATTATTTAAATTATTCATTGTATATCCATTGTATTTCCATTGTATTTCTATTTTGTAAGATTTTTCATAAATCATTCAAGATAAATTATAAATACACATCTCAATGTTTACCTAAAATATAAATTATTCTTTGTGACTATAAAAATTGCATCTCGCCTCTTCATGTTAAATTTCTTTTGGCTTAAAAAAAAAAAGCACGAACAAACAAACAAACAAATAAGCTCTTGTTTTAATAAATCATTAAATCAATAAATATATTGTAATGATATCATAAATATTTTTCAATTAACAATTTATATAGAAGAATAGTTAGAAATTTAAAAACACATGAAAATAAAATTAAAAACACAAAACACAAAAAACCTCAATTTTATTAATTTTGTTGAATAAAAAATTCTAACAATAGGGTATTTATAATTTTCAGAATCACAGGAGACGATTTGTATTTTAAGAAAATCTTAGGGATTGTATTTGTAATTTACCCTAATGAACAGTTTTTGAAATAATACTTGTCATCTATTTTTCTTGAAAATAAATATAATGAAATCATAGTGTTATGAATATCGAATGAATCTTTTTATTATTATTATTATTATTATTATTATTATTATTATTATTATTATTATTATTATTATTATTATTATTTATTAATGATCAACACACAATACCAAACAAAATGAACAATTCAAATTGTTGAAATAGAACCCGTAGTGGCTGCATAGACGTCAACAACAGCACCCCTCTGGTAAAACAATGGATTTGAGAGAATCCTTCTCCATTAATATTGTTGAAAAATACCAAAAGTGTTTTCATTGTTTTCATAAATTGATAATTGAAGCTATCTAATATGTGTATATATGGTTTTGAAAACATATATATAGGTGAAATGCACATCAAATCCAGCATGTTCAGGGTATCCCATAACGGTAACTATAAGTGATTTTTGTCCTGGTACTTGCGGCGCATATCAATTTGATCTAAGTGGCTTCGCTTTTGGAGCCATGGCTATTCGTGGTCGAGAAGATGAATTCGCCATCTTTGGCGGTCTTGATTCAATATCAAAGGTTAGAATATATTTATATTAGTTGATGTGTGCTACTTGATAAATGTGTCGTTAAATTTGTAAAATATAAATTTTGATTTTGATTTGAAAATATACATATTAAATACTGCTTTTAGAGTCTTGTTTTTACAGGCGAAGGTCTTGGGTTCAATTTCTATTCTCTTCACTACATAATTTTGTTTTTGAATAGAAATAAGAAATTAAATTCATTTTGATACAGAAATTTGTATTGTTTGAAATCGTAACAACCTTTTAAAAATAAGATAAAGTTCTAACTTACATGCGTTTTACTTAATTTTGTTTGAACTCAAAAAGGATCAACGATTAAGTGTCCTTTAATTCATCTATCTCTTTATTTTAATACTCTTAATTATTAAATTATATATATATATATATATGTAAGAATTTTGAAATACAAGAATCTTAAAATTTATTTTTTAGGACTAAAATTTTAGTCCCAAAGGAGACTAATTCATCAATAAATGTTCAATTTAGTAGCTAAAATATAATAAATTTTTATCTCTAAAACTTTAAATTAAAAGCGTGGGCAAAAAACACACACACACCGATCCATCAAACTAATACCCGTGATAAATCTATAGATCGAAGCGCACCATCTTTTTAAAATTTTACAAATCTATTGAAATGAAGAGAAGTCATTTCTTTTAAAATTTTGATACAATTTAAATATACTTGGGTATGGAATATTTGTATACATATATATATTGCGGGGTTCCATGTCACTACTTGGTTTTAACTTGGCGTTTAGGATAAATAGTGGATCAAACCCTTACTATTTTGCTACGCAATGGAGTATGAAAATGGTCTTTGGTGACATCTCGAGTTGAAATCAAAATGGAGCCTCGGGCGGTGGCTTCAATGCAACAATCATTTGGTCTTTGTTTGGAAAATCAATCTTTGCCATGCGGTCCCCTCTCTTTTAGCATTACATCATCTTTCCTTGGACTTTGGTGGCTACCAATGTTATTCTGTGGGATGGCGGCCCTAATCGGATGTACTATTCACATGTAAATTTTTGATGATAGGTTTTAAAATATCCACATTTATTAGGGTTTGTTAGTGTTTGGGAAATCCAAGAATAAAAATGTCACTTCTGACTGTTTAATCCAAGAATATTTGGTTGTTTGGTTTTAAATTGTTTGACTCACAATTAGACTTTGTGGTGTGCTTGTGCATTTGATGTAGTGAGATTTTGAGTAGGAGTCGATGAAGTGATATCAATAATCTAGCTAGTTAACATGCTAACATTCTTGGTGCAATGAGGTCTAGGATTCAAGTTTTTTTTTTTATCAGTAAAAGAGAATAACTTTTATTGATCCATCATTGAAATAATTACAACAATAATAAGGGAAAGACGAAGTGCAAAGAGTATCATAACGAAACATACTCATCCTAACTAAGTTGGCACTAATATGAACGGTCAATCATGTGTTACCACAAAGTCAAGTTTGGTGAGAAACCAAACAAAAGTCAAAAGCAAACAGGCCCACCAACGGTACAAGAAGTAAGAACACAACCAAGCGACTCTGAGCAACAAAACACATCAAGATTTCAAGAACATCTCTGATTAAAAATAAAGTCAGAGATTAAGGAAACTCCTTGATTGATGCCTTAAGCCAAAGGGTTGTCCTAATTTTTATTAGCATTAATGAAGATACAATTATTCCTACATTTCCAAAGAGACCATGAGAACAACCAAGGGAACAGCCTCCATGTTTGGGATTCAAGTTGATAAACCCGCTAACATAAGACCTCTAAAAAAACTAACAAGATCCACTTTCACAAATGTTTGGTGAATGTTAAAAAAATTAATTTTTTTTTTTTTTTCTAAACTGCTTTATCTTTAGTAATTTTCTTTACTTTATATTGAAAAAATTAGTTTTCTGTTCTTGCTAGTCTAGAAAGATAAAATAAAATAAAAATTCTAAATAAATAAATAATAATAATAAATAGAGTAATAATATAGAGTCAGAAAATTTGTAAAGAATTTTCATGCAAAATGATTTGTCACTTTAAAACAAACTACTCATAAAAGGAACTTGTATTTACAAAAGAAATGGCACAACTACATTATCAGATTTCCTGCAGTGTGAGGGGTGTGGTATGCTGAGCCATTTTGTTGTGGTAGTTCTTTGCAAAGGTGTTTAGGTGTGTTACGATGTTGTCTTGTTCTCTCCTTGCAGAAGTCTATGGGAAGATACTCTGTTTTACTTGGTGGTTTGGGTGGGATTGGCTACTCTGTTTGGCGTTCTTATTGGGAAGATTTTGGCATTCTTATTGGGGTTGCTGCTTTGGGTTCATTTTTTCTTTTTTCTTTTTTCCTTTTTCGTCTCTTATATCGTTTCTCATCTTTGGCATATGATTGTGCTTCTTTCTCGGTGTCAACTTAGTTAGAATCGTCTAGGTCGCTTTGCTGCTCTTTGCACTCATCTATTTATTTTTGATGTACTCTTTTGATTCATCTATAATTTTTTTTCTTTTCACCGATCAAAAAAACAAAAAATATTCTTGTGATGTTTTTTCATATGAATTTTATTTATAATTTTCCTAATAAATAATAACACATCAACTTAGTTAAAATTTTCCAAAAAAATAAAAGCTAATTTTTTTTTAGTACTTGCTTGACTTTTTTTTTTTTTTTAAAAGTAGTACTTGCTAAACTCAAAAGTTGTTTTAGCAAAAAATTAATCTTTAAAATTCAAATAATAAAAAAAAAAAAGCAAAAATCTACTAATTACCAAACAAATTCTTAATTGCATTAATGATATTTATCAAAATAAACAATTTGTTACACTTTAGTCACATTTTTTAATTTATTCACTTTTGTTACTAAAATATGTAATTTGTTACACTTTCAACTTTGTGATTGGTGTTGTTCATATGAATATTATTAATCCAATTTTTTACATAATTGATCTTTTTTTTTTTTTTAATCTACTTGATGAGTTTTATCATATAAATCATTCAGATCATAAAATTGATCAAGATAAACCCATAAGGAGCAGCTGTGCCCAAAGAAGGAACTCCTCATACAATATGAAGTGCTTGATTAAGGCCGAAATGTACATTATTGAGGCTGTTAATTACACTACGCCAAAACAGGGCATTAACGGCAGTTTTTTTAACGACGGTAACGAAAACCGCCGTTAATACCGCCATTAATGTATCATTAACGGCGGGTTCGTTACCGCCGTTAAAAAAACCGCCACTAAAAGTGTCTTTAACGACGGTAATGAAACCTACTTTTAACGGCGGTAACGAAATCGTCGTTAATGCCCACTTTTAACGGCGGTAACAAAACCGCCGCTAATGCCCAACCATTACCGCCGTTAATGATGGCGGTCTTTGCCGGCGAAACTCCGGCGTGCTCCGGCGAAACTCCGGCGAGTTCCGGCGAAACCATCTATAATAAAGTAAAAGTAATGTTTAAATATTTATTTAGGGAATATATTTCTTGAAGAGTGGCTGTGACAGAGTGGTTGGTGTGGGTGGATGAGAGGTTTTGGGTTCAAAACTTGGGGAGTGCAAGAAGAAAGAATTATTTTTTGAAAAATTTGAACCTATTTACGGCGGTAAAAAACCGCCGTTTTTGGTTGACTTTTAACGACGGTAATTTGCCTTTTTACGACGGTTTCACTTTTTCCGACACGCGCATAAACGGTGGTAATGAAACGCCATTATCTGCCGTTAAAGGCTTTAACGGCGGTTTTACAGCCTTTAATGGCGGTAAAAAACCGCCGCTAAAGCCCAATTTTGGCGTAGTGTTAGATTCTCTTAACTTTACTTGTTGGTCAAACCGTATACTTTATGTATGTTAAATGTCAATCAGGTTGTATATAGTCGGAGCATAAAATAGGCAAAAAGACAGAATTTGAAGAGAGTTGACTTTTCCACACGTGAGTTGACTTTTCCCGCACATGCGTTGACTTTTTCTAGGAAAGTCAGCCCGACATTTTAAACCTGCTTGGACGAGATTAGAAGTATAAAAAGGCAAGGAAAAGGCTTTTCCTGGGGTTCTGAACTTGTTTTGACCTAAAGAGAAAGGCTAGGGTTTGGAAGGGAAGAGAAACAAAAAACTTCAAGGATGTCTCCCATGGTAGTTCCTTCTCCATCTACCTCTTTTCACTCCTCCATGAGTAGCTAGTCTCCTTTTCTAGGGTTTTGAAGAAACCCTAGCCATGTAATTTTGTTTTCTTTTTGATTCTCAATTATGTAAAGGTTTGAATAATTGTATGGTGTTTTAGAAGTTCTTTATATATAATTTTCATTATCTCTTCAAATATTTGACCCTCTGTGATTGTTGAATATTATTCATACATGAGTTTTCTATTCCTTCACATTCAAGGTATGAGACGAACTATACTACGAGGGACGGGTCGTATCACTACCCTAGTTTAGAGTGAACGATTCGTATTGCTTGAAATGGTTCGTGCTCGTACATTGAATGTGATGATCTTCTTATTAAATGCTTTGAGCTTGTAGTTGCGAAGCATTAATCCGTTCAAACCATAGCATAACTGATTTCAATTGAAAACCCTAATTACGTGGCTAGTGATGGACTCTTTGCCCTACTTCTTCCCCCAATTCAGTAAACTCAATTTCATTTATTATTGATAATTTAATTCCTTAGTTTAATTTATTTGTTATTAAATTAGGCTATGAACAATCAATCTTTTCATTGAAATTAATTTAGAAATTTAACAATTAAATTAGTTTAATCTCACAATTGTGTGGATCGATACCTGGACTTACCATTATTCTAAAAGAATTTGGTATAGTTTAGTGATTATTTTTGATGTGTTCAACGACCATCAGTGCTACAACGCTAAGGCTTGTTTGGTAACTATTTCATTTTTAGTTTTCAGTTTATATTTATAAAAATTTTAAAAATTGTTATAAAAACTTATTTGATAATTTTTTTGGCTTATAAATGGTTGTCTCAGTTTATAAATTTGAAGAAAAACGTAAACTCAAAAATTAGTTTGCATTGGTTTTTAAGCGAAATTTTAAAATTTGACTAACAAAATTTTTTTCAAATAAATTTTTTTCCAATTATAATGTGTATAATCTCATTGTCATAAATAATAAAAATAAATATAAATATTTTAGGTGTTAACAAACATATTTTTTAGTTTATGTTTTCAAAATTTTTCAAACATTTTATTCAAACCAAACGTGTTTGTAGTTTATATTTTTTTAAAAATAAACAAAAATCAGTTTATAAAATTTTTGTAAACATACACGTTATCAAACGCTATCTAAATGTCTGACCGCATTCAAATTTGTTTAATGTGATTAGCCCTTATGTAAATCAATAATACTAAGAAATGCTTAACACATTACGATTTATTATGAAAAATAGGTTAAAAGTCAACTTATTAATTTTTAAGAAAATATTATTCTACTTTCTAAATTTTCACGCGTTTTTCAATTTGATCCCTAAACTTTGATTAGTATCAATTTTATACTCAAACTTTTGAAATTTTGATCAATTTGGTCTTTGCCGTCACATTCCGTTTACAACTGGACGGAATGTGCTGACGTGACACCAAAATTCATTTGAAATTTTATTTTACCTCCCGAATTATACTTAAAAAATCAATTCGCCCCCCAAATATAAAAAAAATTAAATTTAAATATTTAATAAATAATTTTTTTATCTCAATAATGAAAATTTTAAATTTTAAATAATATACTTTGCAAAAAAATAATAAAAAATATAAAAATCCTCACTTAGAATTATCTTAAGACTATGAAGTATAGATAATTCAACAAACATGTCGCACATGTACCAGGTGCTTACCGACGTATAGTATTTCTGTATATGTATTGGATACATAAAATACGTACTAAAATTTTTTCTTTTTAATTGTTGGCGTATCTAGACATATCTAGTATATACCCAAGCCATACAGTACCTTACTTGAAAAATATTTTCTTCTACTACAAAGATAAAATTCATTTTACTAGACTTCATTTCTATTTTTAGTTTTGTGCTTAGCATGATTTTAAAATTAAGTTATGGTTTGTAAGTTGTTTAATATAATGATATTTAATTTTGGTTTATCTTATACTTGTGCATTTTTTTTTTTTTTTTGATTAGCAAAATTAAATCTTTATTGATGAAAAAGCAATATACATGCAAAATTTACATCAACAAAGTAGGAAAATGCACTGAGCATCATGGCTAACCTCAATAATCCCAATTAGGTTGATACCGCGAAGGAAGCACAATCATTTACTAGCATTTGACCCAAGATTGGTGAGAAACCAATCGAAAGCAACCAAAGAAAGAAAAAAATAGAGCAACAATACAACAGCAGTGCAACAATACAACAATGCAGTATCACACCTAAGACCAAGAAATACCTCTGAGCCAAGAAAAAACAATAATCATCATAGCAAATACACCTCTTCACCAGCACCAAACCAGTGAGCTATCAACAACAGCAACTGCACCTCATAATAGTAGCACAAACCAGTAAATCTCCTATACCTTATAAACAACATCTCACCTACTTCAAGTTTGCGACATTATCATGGACTAAGTAATTCATTCCCTTAATATTTGACTTAACCCATAGTGCAATTCTAACTTTCAGCATCTTCGCTATCTCTGCAAAATCAGAATTGCCAACATTAAATAAGCAATCATTCTTTAGTTTCCATAAAGACCATAACATTGCTAAAGGGACAACCTTCCAAATATCCAGCTCCTTCTTTCTAAATTCCATATCAGACCACCATTGCAACAAAACATCCACAGAACCTAGTGTTACCCATTTTAAATCCCACCAATTCACCAAATCAAACCATAATTTCCAGACCAATGGACATAAAAGCATCACATGATTAATTGTTTCCACATCTGATGTCACGACCCGTACCCTACCCCGTAAGGGTTGGTGAGGTGGTCGACTAGTAATCTAAGATTACCAAAGGCCTTTCTGTACAATCGAAATAATTTGGCTAACGGAAGATTAATATAAAAATATAAATTTAACAAGTAATCCAATGAGTCGTGCTTCTATATGAAAAGACATATGTACATAACGTTAATTTACCCATCCGGTATTTCATACATCGTATCTTGTTCAAAACATTTATATCCATTTACACAAAGCATCATTCATGTACAAATAAACATATAACAAAAGCCCGACAATGTGATCACAACCTATCACTACAAGAAATTGCATTTTTCGCAACGCAACAAAATATGTTGCTAAAAGGAAAAATTCGTTGGCAAAGAGTTTTGCCGACGCACAAAGCTACGTTGGCAACCTGTAGGCAAAAGTGAGTTGGCAAAAGTTTTTGCCGACGAAATTATCATTGCGTTGGTAAAAGTAATGCCTTTAGCGACGAACATAGTCGTCGCTAAAAGCCTTCATCCATCGTCGGCAATTTACCTTGCGTTGGTAAAAGTTATTCAAATGTGATGATTGTGTGGCACTTTTCGCGACACAAATTTGCATGGGCAAAAAATATACTTTTACCAACAACATATGCGTCGATAAAAGTAAACTTTTAGCAACACATTTACGTCGGTAAATGTTGCCATTTACCGACGATTTGTTTGTCGCTATAGCTTTATTTTTGGCAACGACAAATTGGCATTGGCAAAAAATACACTTCTACCAACACAATATGAGTGGGCAAAAGTAACTTTTAGCGACACATTTACGTCGATAAATGTTACCATATGCCAACGATTTGGTTGTCGGTAAAGCTTTAGTTTTGGCAACGACAAATTGGCATTGGCAAAAAATACACTTTTAGCAATACAATATGAGTGGGCAAAAATAAACTTTTGGCTACACATTTACCGACAAGTTATTTGTCAAGAAAGCTTTACTTTTTGGCAACAACAAATTTGTAGCGACAAAAAAATTAAAAATCATATATATATTTTGTATAAGATTTACATATTTACAAAAGGCATCCCTCAAGCACTACTATTACAAACTAATAACATTGATATTAAATCACCTAAAGTTGATGTGTAGGCAAAAAAACACTGCTGAAAAATATGCTTTTGGAAGCGTTGTATAAAACCTAAAAGGGTAAACTCACTAAAATACTCAAATACATCCAAATTGTGAACCCATAGTAAAAACAACAAATAGAAAAATAAAAGCATGAAACTAACGACCCAAATTTGCGGCGAACCCGGCATCTAGTAGCGGCTCGTTTCACGACAACATTGCGGCGGCGATGCTTGACCCAGAAAAATTCTGCTGACACCGACAACGGCGGCCGGCAGACTAGTGGATAAAGCCAACTGCAGAAGAATAAATAATTTTTATAATATCAAGCGCACGATGATTTGAGACTTAAAATTTGCACATAAGCATCATTATTTTGCCTGATAACACTCCACAACTTTATCAAGGTTGTCACAGTCTTTGTATATCACTCCTAAATTGTTGCATGCCTCTGCACAATGAGGATTGAAGTGGAAAGCAAATTCATAAAACACAATTGCTGCCGCAGATATTAAATAAATAACATGGCTCTAGTTAAAGAACAAAATGTCATAAATTTTGAAGCAAATTTTTTTTTTTCCTTGAAAAAGAAGAAAAATAAAAGAAATGATATTTTATAAAACAAAAACAATCACTCACGAGAAATTTGCTTTGACGCGAGTTAGGCAACATTGCATTGCACCCATAACTTGGCCCGGAGAGCATCATCGGTGTCACGTAGGGAAGAAAAGCGTGAAGCTTTGGACCTCCACCATTCGGAGGGTCTTCTATAAGAAGTTTCACAAGTTGGCGCCCTTTTAGTTCTCTCCATAAATCAATAGATAATCCTGCACTTTCGGCCACTTCTAAAGCGTGACTTGACTCCTTTGCTAGCCAATTGAAGGGCAAGACCCTCGGGATCTTCCTTACACTCTGCTTCAACGAAAATTCCATTAGAATGGAAGTGCAGTATAGTAAGGCAGAGAGATTAAGTATGGAACTTATAATTCCTCAACTAAAGCTCCGGATGATATGTTCTTTTATGTTTTATCCTATCGAACTTAAAGAGAATCGATTGTCACCTCTTGCCAGTGCGGTAATGATCATCCTTGAGATAAAATGTGCTTGTATCTCAAGAGATCTTGTCTCATTTGAACAACTTTGATAGCCCAAATAAATATGAAATAAGCGTAACCAATCGGCCCAACAATGCAACCATCTAAAATAAAAGCACATATTGTTGTCTTATGCGACCGGCAAGAACCATCAACACAACAAATTCACATCGGATATGAACTCATTGTGTTTGAATCATAAATTTGGCTAGAGATTTGGAAAGGGAAAAAGAAAAGGTGGGTAAAATCACGAATGAAATATAGTTCACCCCACTTTTTTCCTTTCCTTTCCAAATCAAGATCCAAGCAGTCTCTAATGCAAAAATCATAAACAATACCGATTATACCACGGTACCTAATTCTTAACTGGATCGCCTTCAAGCAAGTGGCAGCTGCACAAAGTGATAACATCCAGAGCAGCATTCAGTTCCCATCTGTGCATAATTGCCCTGTTTGTTTTGAGGTAAACTTAAAAACAACTTAAAAGGTAAGAATAGATCTACAAACTGTTTGTTCATGCTAAGTTGATCCATTTCTTTATGCAGTATCTTTTTTAGACAACAAAAGACATCACAGTCTTGCCTTGTGGGCACACTATACACTTGCAATGCATGAAAGAGATGGAACAGAATTTACAGTAAGTAAATGAGAAAATAGAGCAACTATATTATTTTCCTTATTTAAATAAACTCATATTTCTCTGCAAATACCTTTCATATTAACTCAAGTTTGCAGGTATTCATGCCCCGTTTGTTCAAAATCATATTGCGACATGTCTCAAGTGTGGCAAAGGCTTGATCACGAGGTATACCAATGATATCATGCTATACTTACCTTAATTGTATTTATTTGCAACGTGGGTTTGTATCTGATTGACTGTTCAACAAAAACAATTGAGTTACTTGACACCCATGCCTCAATTGTACAAAAATAAGATGGTAAAGATGTCATATTATAGCTAATCTGCAACTCTGCGTATCTCTGACTTTGTCATTCCACGTATTAACAATTTGGTGTTGCGATTGATTAGGTTTGGATCCTGTGCGGTTGTGGAGAGACATCGAGGTAAATTTTCACATTGTGGCACATTCAAGACATGAGGAAGAAGGGGCATCTTTGTTCATTGATTATTATTCTTGATTCAATTGTAGTTTTCATTTGTTTGCAAGTATTTAGAGGCCGGTTCATTTGAGACATGAAGGAAGGGCAAGCATGTTATTCTTTGATTATTTCTTGATTCTTAGTTTCACTTGTTGATCTATCTATTTTGCCTCTTGTTTTCAATCTAATATCAAAAAAGTTATTAAAAATTGGACTAAATTGATACAATGTCAAAATTTCAAAAATAAGATTGCTACAATTAGAAATCAATGCAACAAATTGACATAAAATACAAACCGGGTAAGTGATTTGACTTTTATTGTTTCTATGAAATGAGACTACTAGGTTTGGTTGGGGATGTATTATTGGCAGCAATTTGCAGAATGTTTTTATATTACATATTTCATGTTACATCATCATTCTACAAGAAATCTATGTGCTACTTATGACTGTCAAAACAAGATGATTTGGGAAGTTCTAATTCATATAAAATTTATTAATTTTTATTATTAATTCATTAACATTTTAGATGGAAAAAAAATATGTTATCATGTCTCTTATTAGAAGAGAGGTGGGACTCGATGGTTACATTACGTGCATCATTCTGATCTGTTTTGTTATGCTCTTGGATTACAAAATGGAGTGAGGCGATGCTAAGAAATCTGGTTTTGATGTTCTGTGCACTACTAGTCGGTATTGTATTAGGATTGGGAGTTTATTTTGCGGCGGTTTTACATCTTTGAGTTGGATAAAGATGCACTTCTTAATCATATATTTTTTTCCTTGGTTCATGAAAAGAAGAAAAAGAAAGTGTCATGTCTACCTATTTGTTCTATCACATGCTTCAAGTTTGCTAATTCTATCTAGTTGCACTGATAGTTAACCTTGTTATGGATGAAAAGGTGAAGAGGTCAAAGGGGTATGCTTTTATTCAGTACACTAGTCAAGACGATGCCCTGCTAGCTCTAGAAAGCATGGATCATAAGGTAATAGGCGTATATTTGTGTTTTCCTTTGCTAAGTGCTTTCAGAGGGTGTTGTACAGTTTTTTTGCAGGTTTGGGATCAAACAACACAGTAATATGAGAGAGGGCACAGCTGCACACTAATCTAAACAGTTTGCAGATCTATTCTCACATTTAGCTCTGTTTATCAAATATATATATATATATATATTGAAAGAGAAAAGAAAAAGATATGAAACTTTTACGTGTGGCCAAACATTTAAAAAAGTAATAAACAAGACCAACTAAAATAGTGTCTATGAGAAATAAGTCAATGAAAGGCCTACCTTGAAATAGCATCTTTTGCTTCAAGTGAATTTACAAAAATACCTTCAAAGCTGCAAAAAAGATAAAACATGAACCATCTGTACCAACTAAAATAAACAAAGTAATAGATGTCACCAAAAGAGTTGGCAATAAAACAAAAAATAAAATCCCTCTTAAAACATGAAATAAACCAGACTGACAAATCAATTGCCAAACAAAGAAAATAAAACAAGTGTGCGCACGCATTAAAATAGAGCACAAATACACGCACAAGCACATGAAAGGTAGGAAAGGAAAAAAAATAGAAGATATCAACTGCAACAGACAAGACAGCATGATCTACATAAAATAATATATAGTTACCAAGATTATTTATATGACACCATATCAGACTAACCTTCAAACATGAAATCTTTGAGGACAGATCTGATTGCTTAAATAATGTCCAAGAACTTAATTTGAAGCGAACTAGCGACAATAGGCTGCCGATCTTTCTTGTCGTTAGTGAGGTTCCATGACGAGTTTCCACATTATTTTGGTTGAAATGCTCTGTGGCGAAGGATGGCTAGATTATGTGAAGCTGAAGCATGGTCCGCTCTGCTATTTTCTCTGGTTTCAAGGTGCTCCATCAAGCGAGAGATGCTAGCAATTCCAGCATTCACTTCCCTCCTAACTTTATAACCAATGTCTGCCATAGAAGTGTTACTACGAGAGAACAGCCTCTCCCTCCACCCCCTCGTACCCTTTGAAATCGTCTCTTTGTATCTTAAATAAAAAAAAATAAAAAATTAACAAAAAAAATAGATAACATAGTTCGAACTAGAAAAAAAAATTCAAGCGATTAGCCACCAGAGAGAAAATTTGAAAAGAAGTGTTGCTTTTACATGACATTGACTTGTACCTCATCGACATTGAATTAAAGCGAGATTTCAGTGATTCTGAACCCACCAATAATTCATACATATATATATATATATATAATATACATGCACAACCAAAATCAAAATAACGCATAAAATGTAATAACAAACACAATGTGTTGCTAAAAAATAAGCCTCGTAGCTAAAATTTTGGCGCCTAATGTGAGCCTATTAAGCAAGCACAATGCTTCAGACAAAACTTCCGTGAAACTTGGGGAGTGACTGGAATCAGTGTTTAGAAGTAAAAAGGAAGCAGTTCAGGACTAGAGAGACTAACCTCAGCTCTACTTGTGGAGCGAGACTAACCTCAGCTCTACTTGTGGGGTATTTCCATAATCCCTTGCCCTCAAACCATTTTGCTTGCTTCTTATAGAGCCATTTTGATGTGTTTCAGATTTGCCCCACGTGTGTGTGAGATTTGATCCAATGGAGTGGAGCATTCCACAAGTGGACATGTCCCTATTGATCCCTGATCATCAATGAGCATTCTTAGTTTCAGTTGTTGCAAAGTACAGAAACCACTAGATAATGAAGCATAAGCATGCGAGTATTTTGATCCACTTACCGATTTTCTAAAATTCAATGTAGTTGGGCTTGTTATGTGATTCAGTAATATCCAAATCCTATTTAATTTGATAGAGTTCCAAAAGATCAACACAAAAATATTTCAAGATGTGTGCAATTATGAATTTCTAGAAAATTTTAAACATCACCATGGCATCAATGTCCAAGACTTTCTTGACTTCCTTTAGTTTTTTCTCAGTCAGATCAGAATGGATCACACGTTTGCCTGTGACATTTAACGCCAAAAAGTTTTAAAAAAGCATTTAAAATTTCTTTAAAAAATAGAACTTAAAATTTGACTAAACATACCTAGCCTCCGGTTGCTTTTGGCATCAAGAAACCCATCATGGGTCATTATTACCTTCATCAACCATGTCATCCATTATCATCACAATTCTGCTGCTTATCTGTCAAAAGAACTAATGTCATTCACATTTCAAACTTCAGAGAATACTGGAAACACCTAATATGTAAACAAGCTGCCGAGCACAAAGACATGTAATTACTTATTGGCGCGACTATGTATTGGTTATCTTGCAAATGGCTAACCTAAAGTGGGTTACAAATTGACAAGTAGTTAACTAAACACTTGTTCTATATGGTAAATCAAGCTTTCAGCAGTTAGTGAAGCTCATGGAGAACAAACAGTAAAGAAATGTTAACACAGCACCTCACTGACAGATTCAGAATGCTCATCCCTTTGTACAAAATCAGCTCCCAAGCTCATATCATCGTCTTGAATGTCATCATTTTCATTTTCACAAGGATCAAGCATACTCTTAACCTGCATAATTTCCAATTACAAAACTCAAAATTTGAACAAGGGATCCAAGTGTCTCACTGTTCCTACAATCTTATATCTTTACCTTGAGAGCTAATACAAAATGTTTGTTGTTGACATTCCCAACGTCTGTGGCCACTTGGGCCCTTACATTGGTCTTGGAAGGTGAATGCATTCTACAAGCCCACAAGGCCCATGGTCAATCGTGGTAATTTTAAATCCTATTACTCAGGGTTGAACAAGTGCTTATTTAAGTTTGCCCATTATAAAACTATTTTTTGAAGTTTTAGTCTCAACAAAAATCAAACATGCTATTTTGATAAGTTGGAAGGGTAATTCCAGAGGGATAATATGCGTATACATCACTTTCATATATCCATAGAACAGCTGAAATTTGGAAACTGATAGCTTCCTGTTCATCTACAAAAGCTATCATGATAAACTTCATACATTGAAACCAAATCTTTGAAAAAATATCAAATAGCCACCTCGGTTTAAAGCAGCCAATGATTACTATAATCGATCTGAGTATTTTATATTTTTTTTTATAGAATTAATAATTAGAATATTTACCAAAATTGCCAACATTTTGAAATACTAATGGTCAACTACAAAAAGTAAGGACAAAACAATGGAGAATCATGATAAATTTACTTCCACCTCAAATATTGGTAATTATAAAATACTCACATCGACGTCTTTTTGAAACTGCAGTGTATTTATTCATATGCAATCTCCATATGAGAAGTGACACAACAGCAGATAATATAAGCACTTTCTGTTCCTACTACAATGCCGGCTAGTGCCCCTTGCTAATTCAGATTTTGAAGTGGAAGGGGATCCGCAATAGAAATAAAAGTAATAAGCACAAACCAATTCAATCCATCCTTGAATGCATACAAAAATTGGAAAGCATGACTATGCGCCGTTGTTTAAAATGGCATAGGTAAGCTTTTGTGGCCGACTTTAAGATCAATGTAACCCCCTCCCCAGATAGATCATCCAACACCATGATCCAAGCATTATCCACTCTGATTCGACTAATAAGAGCATTAGCTAGGTTTTTATTTTTATTTTTTATAGTCGCAAACCATTAAATCTTTGCCACACCAGGGGTAAACATCACTAGTATACACATGGAGGGTAAACTAGCTACCCATATTTTCAACTAGAGCCCAAAAAAAACGTGACAACCTTCTCACAATGAAAGATATACAAAGACCATAACTAATAAGATCACTATATCTATTTCATCATATTCTTGAACAAAACATGTCAGATAAGGCCTCCTTGAGCCTGTTGGTCTTGAGCATAACTCTTTGAACCTCAAGTCAAAGGTGCGAGGAGCTGCTGACAGATTGCTAAAAAACAAGAAACAAAAACATTTGTCAGATAAGGTTTAGAAGACAAACCATCTACATAAGGGAACCGTAGAGGGAAATCGACAAGTTCATAAGGTCCAAAAATTTCACTAGCAAGAATATGCCATCCTGTGAACATGCTCTGGATTCGTTGAACCTCGGTCGTATTGAAGATGTGAGAAGAGGTGTTGTCAACGCATACAGGAAAAATCTTCAAGTCCATTCTCAGTCGAGGGCCTTCTTCCCATAAAACAGAAACAATCTCAAGCTGAAAAATGTTCAATTTAAGACCTTTTGTGAGGTACATCTCAAATGGAACCCAGTACGACTCAAAATATCTGAATCCAGGACTTTTCAACCGATATCCAACAATCAGAGGCGCAACACAGAAGCATGGTGAGTTTGGGGCATATTCATAAGGGCATGATTGCACCAGACAATTATCATTAGAGTTTGTTGCGCTTAGGGTATGACTGACAGTTTCATTTTCATTCTGAGGTCCACAGAACAGGACTAGGTTGGTATTCAAGCATATTGGATTTCCTTGAAGCCTGCAAAATTTTCCAATGAATAACAGAAGAGGAATTTGATAACTCTTTGAACCTGCTAAATATGTCTTTATCTTACTTGAATGAATCTAAAAGGTAAAATTATAGATTTTTACCAAGGAAACACATGCATATAAAGATATTTCATTGTGGATGAAGATGGAAAACAAACCTACTTGATGACATTTGCAGGGAGGCTAGCATTGCCAGAAATATTTGAAAGCCTATTGTTCTGCAAAATTTCGTATTAGCTAATATATTTGAATTCATCTAAACCCAACAAAATTTCTGGGGTCAATTACAAATGCAAAAGCCTATGGTGTTAATACTTGTAATTTCGTATTTCCATCAAGGTTGAACTTTCTGTGAGTTGCTACAATGAAAGAAATAGTCAAAATCAATTGACATCCAAACCAGTAACTCAAATCATCGTTTGTAATATCTGTCATTTCTCTTCACATTGAAAAATTTTCAACCAAAATGGAAAAAACCCAAAAGCTGATTCCAAAAGTTATTCAATGGGCAAATTAAAATGGTAGTCTATGTACTTTGTTACTTCCTGTGTCATTTTACTCCCTATAATTTCAATTGACTCGATTTTAACCATGAATTTATGACTGTCTCAATTTGGTTCAATTGAGTTTTTTTTTTTTTTTTTTTATAATTTTTTTTATGAAAAATAAACAAATAAGTGGCATGTGGGAAAAATTATAAACTTGAGTTAAAAATACTAACGAGACAATCAATTGGACTAATAAATTCATTCAAAATGACATAAACGGTGCAAAGGGGGAAAAAAAAGGGTTAGAAATTGATAGTGTACCTTAGAAGTTGGATCGGTGGCTAACACAGACTGAGGAAAAACAGAAAACACTCGATTTGTTCCCATTGGCAACTTCGTTTTCCGTAAATTCAGACATTTTCCCCAGAATTTGGAAGTGATATGCGACTTTCGAATCTGTGAATTTGCCTGAACTTGAAACAAATTGTAACCAGAAATGCAAGAGGAATTGATCTTACTTTGATGCTCTAGCACCACAAGAGTAAGCAAATTGTGGTGAATCAAGTTATGGCCTATCGAATTGCTCATATTCTTCAGATTACGTTCAGAAACATAAAAGGCACAATTTATTTGAACATATTGTGTTTTGTATCTTGGAGACCTCGATCGCTCACACTTTTGCTTTCGTGGTAAATAAGCCTATCAAAGGATGTAGGGTTAGGGTTTGGAGAGAGGTGAGTAAGAGATAGGTTTGGGAATCTAAAAAAAATAGATTGTATTGTGTGTGTTGTGTGTTTTGGTTGCTCTACCACATAATAAAAATAAAATAAAAAAGGTCAAGCCAGTTTGAGTTTTTATGAATCAGAAAAGAGGAAATTGTTTTATATTAAATTAAAATTAAAATTAAAAAAATACATATAATCATACTTATTTAGAAGATGTGATTAAAAAAGAAGATATAATCACACTTATTTAAAAAGTGAGATTAAAAATAAATATTATCACACTCACTCAAATTAAGTGTGATTAAAATATCAATATAAATTTTTTTTTATCACACTACCACTAAAAGTGAGATATTTTCAATTGTCAAAGTGTGATCTTTAACTATTTTTGTAGTAATGAAGAGTGAAATCGTAGACATGGATGAGGGGAGATTTGATGAGCGTAAAAAAAAAAGTAGGAAATTTTAAGAGAATTTGCCATGCAGATAATCAGATCACAACCAAAATAATAATAATAATAATAATAATAATAATAATTTCAAAAAAAAATTTAGAATTGTTTTTTTAAAAAAATTAAAAATAATTTGAGAGCAATAAAAATCAAAATTATACTTTTAAAATTTTAAAAAGTATTTATGACGTAAAAGATAAAAATATACAAAAATAATAAGTATTTTTTATTTCACCCAATTTTTTTTAGTTTTTTAGGGAAAAAAAATTGAAACTAGTTTCTGAAAATAAAACCAAACATATTGAAATTGATAATCTAAACATAGTCTTTGAAAATTTTAAATTATCTCAAATTAGTCATCTCAACTGAAGAGTGTGTTTGGGCCTAATGGGTTTATTTTGTGATCTAATTCAATGATCATTTTAATTTTACAATTCAGTAACTAGAATATTTAAAACTCCTTGAAAAATTGTAATAAAAAATACAAATCACTATATCACATCATTCCACTAGCAAAACTTTTACCGACGAATAGTGTTATCGTCATTAAATGGTTAACTCTTTGCCCACGCCAACTTGTCGTCGCCAAAAGTATGCACACTAATAGCAACGCTTATTGTGTTGCTAAAACATAAACCTAGTAGCTAAAAGTTTTGAAATTTTGGCGCCAACCAAAAATTTTGGTGCTAAAAGAATCTTATACTTTTTTAGCGACGGTAGCAAATTGCGTTGGTAAAGGTATACTTTTACCAACGAAATTGATCACTGTGTTGCCAAAAATATACTTTGGGCGATGAAAAATTGACGTCGTCACCAAAAGTAGTTGCCAAAAGTGCAATTTCTTGTAGTGTATACAACAGTCTTCATGAGCTAGTCTCAACTCGAAGGCACCAAAACTCGTACGGCTTTAAAGGGTGGCTCGACTCTCTCCTTGAGCTGGTTCTCCATGACGCTCACCTACATGTATATATAAAACAATGAGTTGAAGCCTAGTAAATAACATTAATGTAAAGAGGTTAGTGAACGAATACCATATATCTCTTAAACATATCACAACTCGTATCAGAATCATTCTCATATCAAAACATAATAGTGGTACATGTAGCAGAACATATCACATATCGTCTTCTGACTAGAGTAATATGTTCCGAATACCGATTAAACACATATCACCACAATGAAATAGCTAATGAGATCTCGTAATCACATATATGTCATGGACCCACATTAATATGTTGTCCCTTATGACTTGGAACCATTCTTTGGGTGCCACAATAAATTCAAAAATAGGACATTCATTCACATTCAAATAACATTTCAGAAAACATAAAATATCAAATAGCATTGCAAATATCTTCCATATGAACATATCTTTACAGTAATGTTACCTAGAGTGGGCTTCTAGTAATGATTGATCTGTCCTCAACTCGTGACGTACAATTACAATACACATAGCACAATACACGTCTTATCAATACACATTCAATTTATACAGTCGGTTGTTAACTTTTTTAGTTCATCCTTTACTTGATAATACGGTTATTTTTATTCATTCTTTAATTTCCTTCATGTCCATGAAATGCATATGAATGGAAAATACATGTGAAAACCATGCAATCGGAGGCCCGGAAGTTAGAAAAATGGAAAGAAAACAAATCCGGACTTGCCTTGAAAAATAGCATGTGCGGGAGTCGTAGTCGCACGTGTAATAACCCCGAACCGTGATTAGCTTAAAAATATGATTATGAATGCCTAATAAGTCATTAAAATGAATGTGTATTGCATTATTTGTGCTTATATCTGTTCGCGTAGGAATATCTATTTGTGTTCTATTTTGTTTTGTAAATTGAAGGCTATATCGATATCCAATCACGAAATTGACTTGGTTTCTGTGTTAGTTAGAATTTTTAGAATTTTATGGTAGGTTTCATTAAAATTCGATTCAGAACGAATAAACTAGAATAAATTATCCTACTTAATTATCTTTAACTCCAATTAATAAGCTTCATTAACTAAGCCTATATAAGGCTAGTATGTGCTTCAACTCATCTCTTTTCACATCTTTGAGCTTACTCAATCAAACAAAACATGAGAGAGGGAGAGAAAGGAGAAGACTAGAGCTCAAGCTATGGGGTTTGCTAGGAAGTAAAGGAATTGGACTTAGAGACTCAAGAATTAAGCCTCTATCTCTCATTTCGGAAAGCCAAGGTAAGAATTCAACCCTTAGACTGCACAAATATGATGTCTAGACCACGAATTCAAGAGAATTTAGTTGTGTAATACAAGAATTGAGTATGATTCATGCATGCATGCATTTTTATCACATTTTGGGTTTGAATTTCAATCAAATCTCACATGCATGTGTCTATCTTGACTTTGTTTTAAAAATTCATCACATTTCTTACCATTTGACCTTAATTAATCATGTTTTGGAGAGTTTAAGTTCATAACAATTCCTGCATGTCATGTTCATATCATGTTCTCAAGTTTCAAGTTGAATTTTGAATGATTGGCAAGCTTTTGGGCCTTGATTTTGTGAAATGGTTTTGAATTCTTGATGTTTGACAAGTTTAAACAAGTTTCCTTAAGTTTTTTGGCCCAAAAGAAATTGATTTACAGCTTTGAATTGGAGCTTTGGACTTGGGAAGCAAATCTGGAAATCCCAAAAATCTACCTCTCTGCTAGAGCGACAGATTATGCGCTCGAGTAACCACTATTTTTTGTACTTCCGCTCAAGCGACCGAAGGTTGGCTCGAGCATAAAATGCATGCTCCTAGAAGTTTTCATTTTTTGCAAACCGCTCGAGCGACAAAAGTTGCACTTGAGTGAAGACCCCAGTCTCACGCTCGAGTGACCGTCAAGAGAAAAATTCACACAACTAGTATTTTTTGCAGAGTTTACAGACCACTCAAGTGAAGGAAGTTGCACTCGAGCAACCACTCACATTATTAAGTCTCCGCTCGAGTGAAGGCCCTATTTTCAATAAATTTTATTAAGTGTTCAAAGTGCATTTTGGTACCCTCATTTCATCCTATGCATTCTTAGGCCATAGTCAAGACACAATAATGAGGATAAGAAGTAGAAACACACCAAGATAAGAAAGAGCTACATTGATGATTCCTGGTGTGTAATTCAATACGTATTTGCTCTGTGTTTGTGTAGGTTACACGCCACAAGTTATCTGATTTTTCTGCTCTGTCTATTTGCTTTGGAGCCATTTGTGAGTAATAACTTTGCAAAGCTATGTTTACATTTAAGTATTTTCTTATATGACATGATATGACAAGAAATGCTCTCTTTTATGAAATGTTATGTTCTGAATCAATGAATGATTGTCCATATATTGAAAAGTATTTGTGGCATCCTTAGAACAAGGCCCTAGCCCCGGGGTAACAATATCGTGGTCTCATGGCCCTCGCCCGGGGGTAACAATACTGCGGTTCAAGTATGTTATATGTTCCCAGTACCGGAGGCTCCTTTATGGAACTGATCAAGTATGACCCTTTATGCTTTGTATCTGATCTGTTAGAGCTAATGGGTGTACCACCTATGATTATCTATGAATCTAGACAAGTACATGCTTCTGAATTATGAATAAGAATATGAATTTGTTTCTATTTTCTGAATCTGATATGGAACATCATTCATTAAACCTTTTACTCTGTTATTATTCACTGGGTTTCCGTTCACTATTTATATTATGTATGTAGGTGAGCAAGCACATGATCAGGCCTAAGTTGCTGCCTAAAGAGTTTTAGGTCAGCCAGCCATTATGCCTCTCGAAAGGTTCCCATTTGAAAAGTCAAGTTTTGTGAACCATGTCAAGGACGTTTTGTTATCTTGTTTTTTTTTTTTTTTTGGGGGTTTATCTAAACGCTAGGCTAAGTCCCTTATGATATTACCTATATAGTGATGCAAAACTTAAGGAAGTTTGACATTACTTATGTATGTAAAAATTTCAGTTTTGAAGTTTCTATTCCATGTATGTCTACATAACTCAATGAACTATATATATTTCATATATTTATACATGAGGCCCTTATTATGTTAATCTGTTCAGAGGTCTTTGGTAATCCAAGGATTACTGGCCTGTTATGACATTAAACCTATAGGGGCGGGTTTAGGTCACAACAGAGTGGTATCAGAGCACGTGTTCTACCGCACACACGAGTCCATATGAGCTATAGGATGTCCTAGAAAAGAACTAGGGGCATTCCATCTGCATGTGTGGGTGTGTGAACTATGAGAACATACACGAACTAAACTAAACTGATGTGAACACATATGAATTAATATGAAGTAAATTGATTTGGAATTAAACACAAAGAACAAGACTATTATGCATATGTTTATTATTATCCTGTTTACCTATAGCAATAGAAAATACAAGAACTAATTATGCAAGTGAATCTTCTGAGGCTTGAATGAGATGAATGGAACAAATGCTCGTAGCCCTAACCAAAGCAATGATATAACAACAACAACAACAACAACAGCAACAACCTCTGCCTCCTCTGCCTCTTCCGATCTAAGTTGAACCGGATAACAATAATATTATAAATGTCACTTAGAAGTTCATGAAGATGAAACCGCCAAATTTCTTGGATGGAATTGAACCCTTAAAGGCAGAAGCATGGTTGCCCGAAATGGAGAAACTATTTGAATTATTTCCTTGCTCTGAGACCCAAAAAGTTTTTTGGCCACCTACACTTTAAAAGATGAATCCAGAAAGTGGTGGTTATTAATCCGAAATAACAATGGGAACATGACATGGACTCAATTCAACGAGATCTTCTATGATAGGTACTTTCCTTAGTGCTTCCAGGACTGAAAGGTTTCTGAATTTCAAGAACTAAAACAAGGCAAGATGTTCGTAGCCGAATATGAGGCTAAGTTTATTGAGTCAGCTAGATTTGTTCCTTACATGGTCGATACTGATTATAAAAAGGCTCAAAAATTCGAAAGGAATTTGGATTTGGATGTGTTTAATAGAGTAGGTGTTTTGAAATTGCCTACATCGTGAGGTACTTCACGGAGCACTGATGGCAGAAGTCACCTTGGCATCAATAAAACAAGCCAAAGCACTAATAACAAAATGGAGAAGCAAAAGACCTAGATCCAATTTTCGAAAGGGTCATTCACCAGTTACAAACAAAAAGCAACATACTGGATCCTCAAGTAGTTCAAGTCAAAGCAGTAGATCTATGCCAGTTTGTTCTGAGTTTGGTGTAAGTCCATCAGACGAGACAGCTCTTTGGGATAGGCCGTAAGCATGGACGTCTGTTTGAGCTTGTTTATTTTCGCATTCTACCCAAATCATCCACTGTTGTTTCTGTCTTTCCGCTGCGTCTACCTCTGCCTTGTATTCCTTTCACCTTTGGAATTGTCACTTAGGACATGCCTCTTTCAGTCATTTGAAAACTTTGGTTTCTAATTGTAGGTCAGGTCGTGTTAGTCTTGAAGATGTCAATTGTTTATCTTGTCAAATTGCAAAACAACCTGAATTACCATATAATAAAAGTAATTCATTTCTACTTCTCATTTTGATCTTGTGCATTCAGATGTTTGGGGACCTTCATCCACACCGACCATGGGGGGTCTAGATATTTTGTGATTTTCGTTGATGATTTTTCTCATTATACTTGAATATTGCTTCTCAAAAATCGATATAAATTCAAACAGATTTATTATGATTTCTCTATCATGATGCACTTTTCGGTTTTCTAGTACTATTAAAATCTTTCCTTATGATAATGCTATGGAGTACTTGGATTCTGATTTTCTTTCTTTTCTTCGGGGTAATGGTACATAACCTCATCGTTCTTGGGCAAGCACGTCCCAAAAAAATGAACGAGCTGAAAGGAAACATCATCATATTCTAGACACTACTTGGGCTATTCCTATCTCATCTTCTTGTCTTGGAAAATTTTGGGGAAAAGCTGCTTTCACTGCAGTCTACACCATAAACGGTGTGCCTACTCCTGTCATAGCCAATCCCTTTCTTTATGAGCATATGTATGGTTTTCCTCCTGATTTCACCACTCTTAAAGTTTTTGGCTCTACTTGGTTTGTTTTTCTTTAACCTCATGAATACACCAAACTAGAACCTTGTTCTCGTTTTTGCTATTTTCTAGGATATGATATAGAACATAAAGGATATCCTTGTTGGGATCCTGTCCCTAAGAGTTTTCATATTTCTTGTCATGTGGTCTTTTGGGAACACAAAAGGGTCTATACTCTTTCCAAGTTTCACCTACCACAGTCCACCCACTCCCCGGTCTTTATTGATTATTCTATAGACTTGTTTTTTAATGAATTTGATGCAGATTCCAATCCTATGCATCCACAACCGTCTACACTTACCATTCGTCTTGAGGTTCCTATGTACGGTCCTATGCTTTCTCCAACTCTTGTGGAACTTCTTCCATCTCCATTTCTTGTGGAACTTCTTCCATCGCCACCCTCTCATTTTTCACCAAATCATCATTCTACATGGGTAATTCAACCTTTTGTCCTTCTCCATGATTATATTGTTGGTTCCATTACTTTTTCCTCTCATAAACCTACTTCATATCTAGAGGTTTGTTTTAATCCTTTTTGGTAACAAGTTATGATTGATGAACTGTAGGAAGGCTTTAGATAAAACTTGTACCAAGAATGTGGTTGATCTTTCACCTAGAAAGAGTGCCAGTAGTTACAAATGGGTTTAAAAAATCAAAACTCATTCTGATGGTTCCATTGAGCATTATGTCATGACTCGAACCTGCCCCTATGGATTAAGGTCATAACCGGCCAGTAATCAAAGGATTATCTACAGCCTCAAACCAAATAAATCATATTTCATCAGAGTTGAGGGGCCAAAACGGAAGCAAACTTACAAATTGTCCATAGAGCTGTGCTTACATGGCACATCAAAACATCCCAAAGATATATTCATTAATAACCCACACCAAAAGGAAAATAACATATAAGTTTTACACAACAGGATCATTCAAGTCTTAGTTAGCCAAGCCTAAAGCTTACATATACAAAGGTGGTCCAACGTTTTCGCCAATCATAGCAAAATTATCACAAAGGAACAAAGGGGCAAAAACGAGTCTCGTGCGTGAGACGTTGGTGACTATTCAAAACCTCAAGCTGTTTCTCCGTACTTTCACGGAGGGGTTTGGACATCTTGTGGCTCACCTCTGAGACACATGAATGAGAGTGGCGAAAGTCGATGAATAATATCAAATAAAGAAGATACATTAGCGAATTTGAAACAAATACATCGAGATGGCGTTGGGCCCAATTCATGTTTCTATCTAGTGCATCAGCGATTCTGAGATCCAAAGCGTATCAAATGGCCTCGGGCCCAATTCATTCATATCCGGCGGCCTTTGGCCTAACCATTCATGTCCAGCGGCCTTTGGCCCAACCATTCATGTCAAGCGGCTTTTGGCCAAATCATTCATGTCAAGCGGCTTTTGGCCCAATCATTCATATCAAGCGACCTTTGGCCCAATCATTCATATCAAGCGAATATTTGTACATAGAGCTTATGCAGAATTAGCATTTGAAAATAACATACTTGAAAATATCTTTACTATGATATTACTCACGATTGTTATCTTGGTGGATTTGCCCTTGTACTTGATCCTACACAATACATTACACCTATTGGGTCACAAGTTATTCAATCCGTTCCTAACTTATACATTCCTCTTAGGCCTCTTTCTTATCTTCTTGATTCTTTTACAATGCTCAATGCATGCCTAAGAGTGCCTAGAAATAAAAGGGAATGAAAAATGAAGCACCAAACAACTTTTCAAAATTTCTGACACAAGGCTACCCGCTCGAGCGCAGTTTCTGCCACTTGAGCGGACCCCTCTGGTCTGCAAAAGTACCGGTTAACTCATTTTTGCTCTCGAGCGTGAATTTGGGCCTTCGGTGAGAGTTGAAACATGTGACTGACGCTCGAGTGTGACTCTCCCCGCTCGAGCGGACATCAATAACTGCAAAAGTTCTAGGGACTAACATTTCACGCTCAAGCGGCATTCTTCCCACTCGAGCAGACATGCCAAATTCTGGAATTTCCAAAATTGTTCTTAAAGCTCAAACTTGACATTCAAAAGCCTAAAACTTGTGTTCTTGGTTCAAAAACGTAAAAACACATTATATATCATGAGGACATAAGCAATATGAGGCCAATTGCTCAAAATCATGATTTAATTCTCATATTCAAGTGATGTTTACTCTCATGAAGCTCAACAAAACCATGCTTGCATGTATGATTCAACTCTCAATTTCTCATAATTGACATGCTACATGTTAGATTATGCAAATTCATGGCAATTCTCTTCATGCATGTACATGCCAACTTCAATTTCATCACAATCAACTCAATTCATGTTCTTGATTACCATTTAATTTTGAATTTACAAAATTACAAACTCAAACTCATGAATTTACTCACCTAGGAGCTCCAATCTTCACAAATGTAGTTAAATCTTGAGTTAATCTTCAAGATCACCAAGCTCCTTGATCAATTCTCTATCTTGAGTTCCCTCTCTCTCTAAATTCGGCACTCTCACTCTCTCTAGAGTGTAATCTCAGCCAAAGGAAAGAAATGAGCTCAAAACAATGCTCAAAAAATGTAAATAGGCCACTTATATATGTTGGCCTAATCAAGTTTGATTAATGCTAAGTATTAATCCCAATTTAATCATTCTGAATCTAATTATTTTGATCCGAATCAATTTTTAATTAAATTTCACCGTAGGCTCTAAAAATTACGCTAATCACAATGGCGTAATTAATTTCGGTTTCTATGACCGATAGGGCCTTCAATTTAAATTCTAAGTAGAAAATCAAACAGATTTTCCTACGGTGAATAGATAGAAATTCAAAAACACATATAACCATGTAATTATCACTCAAAATCATATCAAGCATATAATCATAATCATAATTAAGATCATTTAGCATAATACGGAACAGGGTTATCATAATCTTCCCTCCTTTAGGAAGTTTGGTCCTCCAAACTTAGTTTACCTTCGTTGGGGAACAAATATGGATAGCGTAGTCGCATTTCATCCTCTTTTTCCCATGTGGCGTCCGTTCCATAGTGTTCTTTCCATTCCATTTTCACCATCGAGATGGACTTGCTTCTCAATTGTTTCACTCGACGGTCAATGATTCGTTTCGACCATTCTGCATATTCCATATTTTCCTCAAGAGCTATCCGGTGATAATCGATCACATGAAATAGATTTCGAAGATAACCCCTCAACATTGATACATGAAACACATTATGGATTTGTTCGAATCCCGGTGGCAAAACAACTCTATAAGCAACTAGACCAAGCTTCTCCAAAATTTGAAATGGCCCAATGTACCAAGGTGACAATTTTTCCTTCTTACCGAATCTTACTTGGCCTTTCATCGGAATCACGCGAATAAACACATGGTCACTAACTCATACTCAAGTGGTCTTCTTCGTAAATCCGCATAATTCTTTTGCTGGCTTTGAGCTGTCATGAGCCTTTGTTGAATAATTTTGATCTTTTCAGAAGTATCCTGCATAATTTCAGGCCCAAGTAAAGCCTTATCCCCGACTTCTGTCCAATAAATTGGGGATCTACACCTTCTACCATACAAAGCCTCGTATGGGGCCATACCAATGTTGGAGTGGAAACTGTTATTGTATACAAACTCGGCTAGTAGCAAATAATCTTTCCAACTCCCTTGAAAATCCAAGGCACATATTCTTAGCATATCTTCCAAGGTCTGTATTGTTTGCTCACGATGGCAAATGCATGCAGAGGTGGAATGCGGTACTAAACCTCAATTTTGTCCCCATAACTCTTTTCCAACTTTTCCATAATCTAGATACAAATTTTGGATCTCTATCCGAGACAATAGATACTAAGACTCCGTGTAAATGAACAATCTCGTCAATATATATAGTAGCCAGTCTATAAGCATCAAATGTAGTTCTAACAGGTAGAAAATGTGCAGACTAAGTCAGTCTATCAACTACAACCTAAATAAAGTCCATACTTCGAGGAGTTTAAGGTAGACCAACAACAAAGTCCATAATCACATGCTCCAATTTCCATTTAGAAATAGGGAGAGGCTGAAGTAGGCCGCCCGATTTCTGATGTTCAGCTTTAACTTGCTAACATTGAAGGCACTTGGACACATACTTTGCAATCTCTTTCTTTATTTTGGGCCACCAATAGCTTTGTTTCAAATCCCGATACATTTTGTTATTACTCGGATGCATAGCAAACACTAATTTATGAGATTCATCTAGATTCTCTTCTTTTGTTCTGGAACATCTTGGACATACATTCGGTTTCTAAATTTCAACACTTCACTTTCAATGCTGAACTTTGCTTTTGGACTTGTCACAAATTCATCAATCACTTTCTTGAGGAATTCATCCTATTTTTGCCTCTGTTTAATTTCAGTAATTATTGCTGGTTCAGTTGAAATGGTGGCGACCAACCCGGTCTGTTCATGTAACACAACTTCAATCTCAGTTCCCTCGAAATCTAGTAAGATTTCTTTCCGTTCAGTAAGCAAGCAAGCTAAATTTCCCGTCGACTTTCTGCTCAAGGCATCAGCAACTGTATTGGCTTTCTCGAGGTGATACTGAAGCCGAAGATCATAATCTTTTATCAATTCAAGCCACCTTCTCTGTCACATATTCAACTCTTTTTACGTAAAGAAGTATTTCAGACTTTTGTGATTTGTGTAGACTTCGCATTTTGCCCCATACAAATAATGCCGCCAGATTTTTAAAGCAAATACAACTGCGGCCAATTCTAAGTCATGTGTTGGGTAGTTTTTCTCGTGTGGCCTCAACTGTCGGGCTCACCCTTTCATTCTGCATTAATACACAACCCAAACCTTTATAAGATGCATCACTGAAAATCACAAAGTTTTCTGTACCTGATGGTAATGTCAAAACTAGCGCAATGGTCAGTCTCGTTTTTAGTTCATGAAAAGCGATTCTCTTTTGTTGTTCCATTCAAATGGTTTTCCTTTGCGTGTCGATTGAGTAAGAAACGCGACTATTTTCGAAAAGTCTTTCACAAACCTTCTGTAGTACCCAGCTAAGCCCATGAAACTGTGGACCTCTGTTACATTTGTCAGTGTAGGCCAATTCACAGTTGCCTCTATCTTCTGCGGGGCCATTGAAATCCCCTCTTTGTTGATAACATGTCCTAAGAAAATAACTTTATCCAACCAAAATTCACATTTCTTTAGTTTGGCAAATAATTTTTTTTTCTCTAAGTGTTTGCAAGACAATTCTCAAGTGGTGTTCATGTTCAAGTCTATTCTTTGAATATATCAAGATATCATCAATAAAAACCACAGCGAAATCATCAAGGTAAGTCTTAAAGATTCGGTTCATTAGGTCCATAAACGCTGCAGGAGCATTAGTCACCCCAAATGGCATAATAAGAAATTCATAATGACCATACATCGTTCTAAATGCGGTTTTCTCAACATTTTCTGCTTTCACCTTCAACTAGTGATACCCGGATCTCAAATCAATTTTGGAAAACACTTGTGATCCTTGCAACTGGTTAAACAAATCATCAATATGAGGTAAGGGATATTTATTCTTTATTGTCACCTTATTCAGTTCTCGATAGTCAATACACAGGCGTAGAGTTCCATCTTTCTTTTTCACAAACAACACCAGTGCACCCTATAGTGAAGTACTAGGTCGGATGAACCCTTCGTCAAGCAAGTATTGCGATTGCTCTTTTAGTTCTTTCATTTCAGCTGTAGCCATTCTGTAAGGAGTTTTAGAAATAGGCTGAGTGCCTATCACAACTTCAATAGTAAACTTTATCTCCCTGTCCACTAATTCCTCTAGTAATGCGTTTGGAAACACATCTAAAAATTCGCTAACAATAGGGATACTACTCAATTCAATATTCACACTTTGTTTAGATAGCACACAACACAAATAACCCTGGCACCCTTTCCTGATCAATTTACATGCTTTCATTATAGATATCAAAGGTAGAGGCACTATCCCGTTACCCACAAACACAATTTCTTCCTGTTCCAGTGGTTGAAACACAACCCGTTTTGTTACACAATCAATGGTGGCACAATATTTAGTTAACCAATCCATACCTAGGATTATATCAAAATGTCTAAAATCTAAGGGTAATAAATCTACATACAGAATAGCATTCCCAATACACATGTCATAGAATCGATACACAGATACACACAACACAGATTCCCCAGATAGAGCAGATACACATAGCGAATATGGAAATGATTCTAGAGGTCTACTCAGTCTAGATGCAAATGCACAAGTTACGGAAAAAGTGTGTTGATCCGGAGTCAATTAACACAAAAGCATCCTGATTGCATATAGAGATAGTACCTGAGACAACGGCTTCAGCATTCCGTGTATCGCTCGGAATAAGCGCAAAAACCCTCCCTTGCCTCACGGTATACCTAGTGGTAGTAGATCTCATAGTATTTCCCGATTTTGGGATCGATGCAGTGAAGCTAGCAGCTAACTTTCCGTTGTTCTGATTACAATCTCTCGCCATATGCCCCATTTTTCCACACTTAAAACAAGCTCCTAACACATGGTAACAAACTCCGTGATGCCTTTTACTACAAATATTGCACATGGAAGATGTATCTCAAGAAGAATTAGAAGTGAATGAGGAGCCCGTATTCTACTTCTTTGAAAATTTCTTCTTCAAAAAGAAGCCTTGTCTTTTACTACCCTTCTAATCAGTTGTTGATTTGGCCTATCTGGCTATGTTAGCTTCTGATATTATGGCCCTATCTAGCACTTCAATGTAGGTTTTGAGCTTGAGAACATTCACATTTTCTAAGATATCATCTCGAAGTCCTCCTTCAAAATGTCTCGCCTTCTTGTAGTCGGTGTTGACCACATGTGGTGCAAATCGGGCAAATTCAGTAAACTTGGCCTCAGACTCTGCTACTGTTATATTGCTTTGTTTAAGTTCCATGAAATCCGATACTTTCCTATCACAGACACATTGTGGAAAATATTTGTCGTAGAAAATCTCCAAGAACCGTGCCTAACCAATATCCTTATTGCTTTCACGCATTAGCATCTACCACCTTCTTGCCTCATCGTCAAGAGTGAAAGTGGCTAGCAATACTTTTTGCGTTTCTAGGCAAGGAAACACTTCAAACAACTTTTCTATTCCAAGGACCCATACTTCTGCCTTTAACGGATCTAATCCCCCATGAAACTGTGGCGGTTTCATTTTCTTAAACTCTTTGGTGAGAGCGATTATTCGGTCATCATTCTGAATGTCTTGCACATGTGGCACTAGAGGAGGATGTGGTTGTTGCCACTGTTGTTGTTGCCTCAATGTTTTTGCCATTTCCTGAATCAGTGTAACAAGCCCGACCTATGAGTAACACTAATCCATGTTTAAGTATGCCAAATAAGTAGTTAAAAAAAAATCCGAAGTCAATTATATGTGCATTGCATTATTTTGTATTTATATCTGTTTGAAATAGAAAGATTTGTTCATGTTTTAGTTTTAATTTGCGAATTGGAAGCCTTATCGTCATCCGACTAAGAAATTGACTTTGATTTATATGTTAATTAGGATTTATAGGATTTTATGGTAAGTTTAATTAAAATTCGATTTCGAACAATTAAATTAGATTAAATTAATATTCTTTTATTTGGCTTTAACTTAATTACACTTTTGTCCAAATCTAATTAAGGCATTAGTGGACTTCTTTGAACACCAAACACTCCCAAACTCATTCCTTTGATAATACAAATGTGAGAGTGAGGAAGAGAAGGGAGAATTGGTCCAAGCCTTGAGAATTTGAATTCAAAACCAAGGATTGCTAGAATTGTTGTCGAGTGAAGAAGATTAGAGGGTTTCAAATTCAACTCTTGTAGATTCAAGCCTCTAGATAAGGAATTAAACCCTTAATTGAGCAATTGAATTAGATTCTACAAGATTGTTAGTGAATTAAGTGAATTCACGTAGGAATTGCACTAGAATTGGGTAGATTTGGGCCATACCATGCATGCATGTTCATTTCTTCACAAATTCAGGATGTTTTCAAAGAATTCTTTCATGCATGTGTCCATCTCACTTACATTTTGGATATTCACCATGTTTTCTATCCAATTGTCAAGTTTAATCATGTTTTGAAGAGGTTGAGTTCAAGAAAATTCTTTCATGTTGTGTTCTTGAAATATTCATAAAGTTTATGTTGGAATTTTGTTCAATTGGCATACTTTTGGGCCGTGATTTCATGAAATGATCTTTAAACCATGATGTTTTGTGAGTTTCTAAATATTTTCTAGAATTTTGGCCTAAGAGGATGAGTTTTGAGGTGTTAGATTCATGTTTTAAAGCTTGGGAGCAAATCTAGAAAACCCAGAATTTTGCTTCCACGCTTGAGCGACCGCCTTATTTTCATATTCCCGTTCAAGCGACAAAAGGCTGGTTCGAGCGTAAATTGCAAGCTCTCGAATTTGCATGTTTAGGCGCACACTCGGCGACAAGACTTGCACTCGGCGAGAAGCGTGTCTCACGCTTCGAGTGAGTGTCGAGCGGAGATTTCATGCAACCAAAACTTTTTCACATTTTACAGACCGCTTGAGCGAAGGAGTCCACGCTCGAGTGACCACTCACTTTTGGCATGTCCGCTCGAGCGAAAAAAGTCACGCTCAAGCAAGACCCCTGTTTCAGCAAAATTTTGGCTAAGTGTTTCAAGTACATTTGTGCATCCTCATTCCATCTTAGGCATTCCTAGGCCATGTTTAAGACTCCATAATGAGGTTAAAGGCTAGAGACACACTAAGAACAACGAAATAAGTTATGCTCAATCGAGTGTGTGTATTTAACGTATGTATCTATCATGTTATGTAGGTCATGCGCTCCAAGATAAATGAATTGCCCACTTACGTCTATTAAGACTACGATTATTTGCGAGTAACAACTTTGTAAAGTTATGTTCAATGTTAAATATTTTCTGAACATTATTGTAGACGTCCCCGAACGTCCCGGGAGGGAATCCCGTTTTGTTCATTGGGGCTCACTACAGTTCAAGACTCCATGTCACGGTCCTATATCTAATCTTGCAGAGTGCAATACAAGACCGATGAATCATCAAAGAGTCCAAATCTGGCAAATCGTTTTTGAAAACATATTTTTTGAAAGAAGTGCCAAACATGGACTGCTTTGCCAGATACAGAGTCGCCACCTAAATATTTTTTAATGGGGAAATTTAGGAAACCCTGACTTGTTGCCTAAGGCCACGTGTCCGTCATCACTAAAGTTGCCTCGGCTCGGGAACTTGAGTACGATTGGGGAAGGTCAACTATGAGCACCCCCGCTCGCCCGATCCGAAGATCGGCCGCAACTAACCATGATATCTCGTTTTGAAAACATTACATGCTCTTATTCCGGTTATTAGCCTGGATTTACTATGTGATACACACAACACAAAAGTATAGACTAGATCGCTTAATTTGGAACAAAGCATTGCATATCCGTTTATTTGGAAAATGGTTTGAAATCTACTACTCGCAAGTAGGCTAAAGTGCAGTTCAATGAGTCGTTCTAACTCAAACAATCCAACATTCACCCACAGGCATTCAGGCAGTTATATCACATAAACAGCTAGCCTCATGGTAAGCATGCTATCATGGCAACACTCACACGCATGCAAGATGCTAAAGCATAAAAGCTTACCTAGTACTCCGAGCCAAAACAAAAGCTAGTTAGTAATCAAATGCATGATCCTAGCTTATGTTAAGATGGCTAATGCATCATATGCAAAAATGCAACTAAGATAGGCTCGGCTATTCTAAGATGGCATGTGAGATGCTACAATTAACACGTATTCAACTTGGAATTGAAATACAATGCAGTTAGTATGATGCGTCGAGCTCAGTGCATGCAATACATATGAATGATGCAAACATGCATAGCATAAGGATGCTAATTGAAATATGCCCTAATACTAACCATCATAAGCTGGTAAATAAAAGGGAGAAAGACGTGGGGTTGGAAGACATGCATCACACACATGCACACTTATTACATAATTTGCCCTCTCTCGGAGGGTCCGAATAAATAATACAAACCGAATAAATAATTAACTACTCTAGCTAATTAAATATTACAAACCCTTAACTAATTAACAAATTAATTAAACTATTTAGAGCAGTAAAATGGCCTTAGGAAGAGGGATGCATGCAAGCTCGGATTGGTTTCGCCCGGAAATCCATTACCATGCCACTATTGCCTCTGTCTGCACTGTTTTGCTCTTTGAAGACTGCACAAGTCCCAAGGTTGGTTCTGGAACCCTCCATGAACACTGTGGGAGGTCACCGGCCAAGAGGAATAGTCACCGGCCATGGAAAAGTGGTCATCGACCAGTTGTGAGGCTCTCGGCCAACAATGGATAACCGGCCGGCACTGGAGATGGCTGACCGGCCATATCTTCTTGCAAAATCCTGTTTGACAGCAGTAGAGGGCAAACAGAGCATGGCAATGCATTTTCAAAGCAATGTATGGACAACCACCCTCCCTATCATGTTTAAGACTCAAGGGAGTATGGCTCTCGACCCTCGGGCCACCAATCACGCATTTCAATGCGTGATGGCCAAAGGAGCCAAGTGTGCAATTTCAATATCAAATGAAATGCATACAACACATAAAGGGGCCCCAACCTCTATCATGGTTGATCAAGAGGCAAGGGATGCAAACATGCAAGCAAGACTAATGCAACATGAGCATATTAAGGTAGCAAGCATTCCAAATGCAATGCAACCTAGTCAAGCATACAAGCATACAAGATGCAACATGGACATTTAAGCATGCAAGGTAAACATGTGACAACATGTGAAGGGACAAGATATGCAAACATGCAAAGCAACTTAACAAAAGCATGCCAAATGCAATTAAACATGCAACAACATGTTAATAGGCCAAGTATGTGACAACATGCAAGGCGAGCATGCAACAACATGCAAAAGATGGACTTAAACCAATATGGGCAACTCTCAAATAGGCCCAAATCAGTGGCCAAAATGATGCGACAAAGGCATGAAAACACACACACAAACATGCATACACAAGGGCCTAAACATGGAGCATAAGACATCAACTTTTCAAAGCATTGAAATGATAGAAAATGCAAGCATGCAAGAATGAAACATAGACTGAAATATGATCTCCAATGATGCCAAATCATGAGAATAAGCCAAGTAAAGCATGCTAGTGACCCATACACCCAAAGCTAGCAAGCTAAAATGCATGATGGCTATACAAATCATGGCAAACATGATCAAAACAACCAAAACCAGACCTCAAGCATGGCAAAACAAAGCTAAAATCTTCATGAGGTTAAGCCAAAACATGTAAGCATGGTGGTCTAAACACAAGGTGAATGTTAAGGCAAATGAGAGGATTTGGAAAGCAAGTACATGAAACATGTAAGAGCCAACTAAACCAGTAAAATTCAGAGCTATAACATGCCAAATAAAGCCCAAAAACCCACTGAAACATGGTCAACACATGTTAGAATGAGGTGCTCCTTTGGAAGGCCATGCAAGGGGTTGCTCTACACATGCAAGAGGCAAGCCTTAAATGACAAAAACAGCTCTGGAAAAGATTCAAGCAGGCCCTAAAACTCACTGAAAAATGCCTGAACCAAGCTCAAGAAGTGTGCAAATAAGGGCTCCTTTGAAGGGCCAAAAATGCTAGTAAACAAGACAACAAAGGAGAGGGTCACCCCTCTCCTTCTTAAGACATCTAAAAACAATCACGACCATTTGAATCCCTCTGGATTTTAGTGGTGGGAAAATAACTCTAAGGTGGTCCCAAGCTCACAAAAAGGCACAAAAATGAGGCCAAACAAGGCCTAAGAGGGGGTAAACAACCCCAAACACAAAAGTGTTCTTAAACAAACTTAAAAAGGAGCTCAAAATAAGACTTTTTCAGTTTATGACAAAGCTCAAGAATGATTTTAAGTATGGCTAAAAGATGAAGCAAAATAAAGACCAAAAGAGGGTAAAGTGTGTTACCCTTGTAGCCAAAAGGGGACAGCAGCTTCTTGGTCCAAAAAACAGTCCCTTAGCCTCTGAAAATGGTCTCCAAGATCCTTAGGTTGATGATGGAGGTGTTAGGCCAAGAGTTGGTGTGCAAAGGGGCAAGAACAATGGAGTTTAGAGCTTGGAATGTAGAGATATGGAGGGAAGTGTATGGTTTTTTGCCTTAGACAAATTTTTTGGAACCCCTGCAATGGAAGAGGAGCTCTTCTTTTATAGAGGAACAAGGGTGAAAGCTTCTCTTGGAAGCTTGGAGCAAAGGGGCCAAGCTTCTCTTAGAAGCTTGGAGCAAAAGGGCCAAGCTTCTTGGAGAAGCTAGGCAAAGGGGTCAAGCTTATTGGAGAAGCTAGACAAGGGTTCAAGCTTCTCTTAGAAGCTTGGAGCAAAGGGTTCAAGCTTCTTTGAGAAGTTAGGCAAAGGGTTCAAGCTTCTTGGAGAAGCTAAAAAGGTTCAAGCTTCTTGGAGAAGCTAGAACAAAGGGTTCAAGCTTCTTGGAGAAGCTAGAACAAAGGTTCAAAAGGTTCAAGCTTCCTCAAGAAGCTAAAACTATGGGTTCAAAAGGTTCAAGCTTCCTCAAGAAGCTAAAATCAAGGGTTCAAAAGGTTCAAGCTTCCTCAAGAAGCTAAAACCAAGTTTCAAAAGGTTCAAACCTCCCCAAGAAAAGGTTTCGGCCAGAAAAAGTGGCCGATTGACAAAAATCAGTGGCCGGCCGACCAAACACAATGCCGACCGGCTAACATATTTGGCCGGTAGCAAGAAAACAGGGCCGGTGGCCTCAAGCCATGGCCGGTGAGGTGTGGGAATGGCCAACAAGCTTTCCCACCCTCAGAAGCAAAACAACAAGTGTTTGGTGCAAAACCAAACACAAAACAAACAAGTCGAGAGGTCTTGAGGCAAGGCGCGCGGCCGAAACCTCTGAGAACTCAAGACGAACACGAACATGGATGATCATCGAGTGTTCAAACGATGACGTCCAAGTCTTGAGGACGATCAAAAATGGGGTGTCTACAATTATGATATGAAATGACTAGTTTTTGAACTGTTATGCCATGTTTGAAATGAATGAATGATTGTCTAGAATTCTAAAAGTTATCCATGGCATCACTAACATCATGTGATATGCGTCCCTTTATGGGTGATCAGGTCCTTTTTATGGATCATCAGAAAGCCTTCATGGCAGTCTCTTGTGGGTCATCAGATTTGTTAATACTAATGGACATGCCACGTACCATGATATGTTATATGTTTAAGTTCTGAATACAAATGCAATCATGCCAATGAATCTACTATGTTATGACATCCAAACACGTACAAGATTATGTTTCTGGACAAACATCATTCAGTAAAGCTTTTACTCTATTATTATTCACTGGGCAATCGCTCACTATTTATATTATGTATGTAGGTGAGTAGACACGCGACCAGGCCCATAGTTGACAACCTAAGCTTCATCTTGTCGACCAACTTTTGTGCCTCCAGGAGGTTAGATTGAAGTTAAGTTTCATGGCTATTTTTGTAATCACTTTAAGCTATGTTTGCACTATGTTGTGTTGGTTAAGATGTCTATTAATGTGTATTCTAAAGTGATGTGTAAATTTTGCATCTCTATTATAAAAAGTTTTAAGTTATCTAACCCATGTATGTCTGCACGACTCTATGGACTATGTATGTCTTAAATATCTGCTTCCGCAGCCCCTGCTATATGTTATTATGCCAAGAGGCCTTTGGTAATCCAAGGATTACTAGCCGGTTACGATGCCAAACTTATAGAGGTGGGAGGTCATGACAATCAGTCTTTCTATTCTATCTATTCTGGCAGTAGAAGACTCCTCTATTTCATCACCTCTTGTTCTCACTATTTGATTAGACTTGCATTATTGTTTATATAAAAGATTCACAAGTATGCATATACTAAAGAGCACACATATTCGAATAGTTTGCAATGCAAGCAAACCACAAACTTATAGTACATAATCATTCACTTTGAAGCATTTAAATGTTCCTGATGCTTTTAGATTCATACTTATCACATGAATGCACCCTAGATCTTTTCTAGATGCTAATTGCTCTATTGGACAAGTGTGTGAGTTATTAACTCGTGCTCTGATACCACTCTGTCATGACCCGAACCCGTCCCTATGGATTAAGGTCATAACCGGCTAGTAATCAAAGGATTACCTATGACCTCAAACCAAATAAATCATATTTCATCAGAGTTGAGGGGCCAAAATGGAAGCAAACTTACAAATTGTCCACAGAGCTGTGCTTACATGGCACATCAAAACATCCCAAAGATATATTCATTAATAACCCATACCAAAAGGGAAATAACATATAAGTTTTACACAACATGATCATTCAAGTCTTAGTCAGCGAAGCCTAAAGCTTACATATACAAAGGTGGTCTAACGTTTTTGCCAATCATAGCAAAATTATCACAAAAGAACAAAGGGGAAAAAACGAGTCTCGTGCGTGAGACGTTTGGGCTGACTATCCAAAACTTCGACTGTTTCTCACATACTTTATGGAGGTTGGGTTTGGACATCTTGTGGCTCACCTACAAACACATAAATGATAGTGAGCGAAAGTCTAGTGAATAATATCAAATAAAGAAGATACATGAACAGAATTTGAAACAAATACATCAGACGGCCTTGGGCCTGTAGACACCCTATTTTTGACCGCCCTTAAGACTTGGGCACTGCTGATGGTTTACTTGTTGGAGAAAGGTGTGTAGTGTACAGGTTCAGTTTCTTCGGCAAGGAGAGAGGCAAATCTCAACTTCATACCCCATTGTGGACCAAAATTATTTTTGATGGTTTTTATACCTTAAAACCCTCTCTTTCAAAACATTTTTGAAATAAAATTCCCACGATGTTCCGACGCTCGCATTTCGGTAAATGTTGCGCTTTTCGGTAAACCGAGCAAGGACAAAGGGGAGATGAATGAAAGAGAGATGAAATCTTTGAAAAATCTTTCAAAACACCTTACTTAGGGGTTTGAAGTTGAAGAAAAGAGGAGAAGAGGGGAGAAAACAAGTTGGAGAAGAAGTTTAGGATGAATCCGGGTGGGAGAAAGACGAGCAGTCATCGCTAAATCAAGCTTATCTACCTATACACTTGGATTTAAGCTATGAGGCCATAACCATTGGAAAGAAGACTTCTGGGGCTTTATTTTGCACTCAAGAATCTCTCAAATCCAAGTCCGGGTGGGGGAGATATGGTTGGTTGAAATAGGGGATCAGTCCGATTGGATCGAATCTGCGCGGCTTCACCAAAAAGGGCATAACTTTTTCCACAGGAGGAATTTTAATGCAAGGTTTGCGCCATTGGAAAGCTAACTTCCGGGGATTCAATCTGGACTTCCACCAGCACTTTTTGACCTTACCGGCTGCCTACCGGCCATCCATTTATCCGACCGGTACAAAATGTTGCCGGCCGGCACAAAAGATTGTCGGCCAGCCAAAAGTGCCCAGAACTCAGATTTTTGACAGATATTTATCAATACACTGTGGAAGATATTTCCAATTGGGATATTTTGACCAAAAGTTCTTGTTTTGACATATATAGGGCCTTATATCTCATATGCTTGAGGGTGAGAACAAAAAAGAAAATCTTGGGAGCTTCTCACTCTAAAACATCTCTCTCTCTCTCTCTTCAAAACCTCTCAAATCCTTGGCCTTTTCTTCATCACCACCACCACCACTCCATTTCTAGCAGCAAGGGGAGCTTTTCAGAGGCTTAGAAACAACATTCCTCAAGCCAAGAGGTAGAAAAGAAGTGGTCTTCAAGGGTAAGTTACCATTTCCCTCTTTTGTAGCATTTTCTTGCCTCATCTCTTAGGCCTATTTGTTTGCTGTTTTGGGCTCCGACCCTAACTGAAACTAGGCCTCTCTTGAGCCATTCTTCATGTTTGTTTAAGGGCTCAACCCTGTTAGAGCCCTCCATAGTGCACTTGCTTCAATGCTCCTTGGTATGCCTCATTTTTGCATGAAATTTCTAGCCTATGTGTGATCTGTTTTTGAGCATAATGTAAACTGTAAGTAGGCTCATTTTGAGCCCTTCTTCATAATCCCTCCTATTTACCGTAAATTTACATGATTTGTTTGGCCTATATGTAAATTGTTTTGGAGTGTTTCATGAACTGTGAGTAGGCTTATTTTAAGTCTCTCTACAACATTGTAGAAGGGACCACCACTGTTGGGGGCCTCCATGTTGTGCTTACCATTATACCCCTCTTTGGCCCCCATTTTTGCATGCTTTGTTGGCCTGTCTTGCTTCTGTTTTTAGGCCATCATCAGAACTGAAAATGGCCATATTTTGACCTTCTTGGCATATCTCATTAAAGGTCTTTTGCTGTTTGATGCATGTTTTGTATACCTCATATTATAGCCTTTGTTGGCTTCAATCTTGCATCGCATTTCGGGCATGTTTTCATATTGATTTGGGGGCTGTCATCTACTGTGAGTAGTCATATTTTTGGTCCCTCTTTAGTGTTGTAGAAGGGTGTTTTTCCATTTGGGCTTTGCATATACCACTTGCTTCATAGCCTCCCATGTGGAGCCATTTTTGTATGCCATGTTAGTCCCACTTGTGCTTACTGTCTTGCCATGCTTTGTACTATGAACATGCTTATTTTGGGGCTGTATAGCTGCTGTCTTCATACTTCATGTTCATATCTTGCATATTTGATATAGCCATAAGCCATTTCATGTACCTAGTTTTGCATTTCAGGAGCGATTCCATGCATTTGGTTCCATTTCGCCATGTTTCGGGGCTGTTTTGCCCCTCATTTTGCTGCTGAAATTTGCATGTTTTGTATGCCATATTCCATGTTATGCCATGTCTCATTAGAGTGCCATTTAAACGCGTAAGCGCGGTCCCTCGATTATGCGTGCCCGTGTGCACGCATTTCGAGGCATCTCATTTTCATCTAACGGCCTCTTATGTGGGTGTGGCTGAGGCTCTCTCATGTTAGTGTAAGTCCATATTGCATTGCGTATGCCATTTCCTCGGTTCGCGTACCCATGTGCACGCATTTTGAGGCATCTCATTTTTATCTCATGGCCGCTGATTTTGCATGCTTGCGAGTTATCCATGTTAGTTTAAGTCCATCGTTGCATGTTGTTGCATGCCATGTTTGTTTACATGTTTAGGTTGCGAGCCTAGCATACATTGCTCATTTGCATGTTTATGTTGCATACTTAGCCGCCATGCCTAGGTTGCATTTCATTGAGCATGCATCCCTTGCCTCTTGACCAATCATGATAGGGGTTGGGGCCCTTTGATTTGTTTTGTGCTTTCATTCCATTTGATATCAAAGTTGCGAACTTGGCTTTCGGGACATCATGCATTGAAATGCGTGATTGATGGCGAGGTCGAAACCATGCTCCCTTGAGTCCATTACATGATAGGAGTGTGTCCATGCATACATTTGCCTAGAAATTCTATGCCTTACCTTTGTTGGTCTGTATTCTTTGTCAAAAGCTGTCTTCTGCGAGAATTTTGTGCCGGCCGGCGATATAGAGTGCCGGCCGGCAATGTATTTATTGCCGATAGCTTCATTTCGGCCGGTAGACTTTATACATGGCGGTGGACATTCTATCCGGCCGGTGATGATCCTTAGGATTCGGAGCCTGTTCGGGACTTTTGCAATTTTCGAGCGCGGAGACGGTGAAAGCGAGAACCTTGATGTCATGGCACGGGTTTTCCGGGCAAGTCGGATCGAGCATACATCATTCGCGCATCCCGAGGCAGAGGCTGTGGCCATCTCTTCTTTGCATTTAATTTAATTAGATTAGAGGTCTTGTAATAATTTATTCGTTTATTTTTCTTGGGTATGTATTATTATTTTGGTCCCTCCGTGTGAGGCGTATTTGTAATAAGTGTGTGTGGGTGTGTGCATGTCTTCCAACCCCTACTTCTTTCTTCCCTTTTATTTACCTGCTTATGATGGTAGATTAGGGCATGTTTATTTTAGCATACCTTATGCAATGCATGCGTGCATCCATGCATTTGTTTACATGCATCGGGCTCGGTACATCACGCTAACTGCATTGTATTCCAATTTCCAAATTGAATACGTGCTATTTGTAGCACTCCATATGCCATGCTTAGGACAGCCGAGCCTGTTTAGATTACACCATTGCTTGTGTTGCATTAGCCACTTAACATAAACTAGGATCATGCATATGATTACTAACTGGTTTCTGTTTTGGCTTGGAGTACTAGGTAAGCTTTTATGCTTTAGCATATCGCATGCGTGTGAGTGTTGTCATAATAGCATGATTACCATGAGGTTAGCTGCTTATGTGATATAACTGCTTGAATGCCTGTGGGTGGAGGTTGGATTACTTGAGTTGGAAAAACTCGTTGAAATCCGTGTTTTAGCCTACTTGCGAGTAGCAAATTCCAAAGCGTTTTCAAAACCCACGGATATGCAATGTTTGTTTCCAAATTAGGCGATCTAGTCTATACTTGTTTGCTGTGCGCATAACATAGTAATTCTAGGTTAATAATTGGAATAAGAACGCATAACATTTTCAAAATCGGATATCACGGTTAGTAGAGGCGGTCTTGAATGGCGAAAGAAGTGCTCATAAATGACCTTCGATCGTACCCAAGCTCGAGCCAAGACCACTTTGGTGATGACGGACCGTGGCCTTGACGCAGAGTCAGGGTTTCCTTAATTTCCCATTTTAAAATATTTAGGTGGCGACACAGTAAACTGGCAAAGCAGTCCATGTTTGGCACTACTTTTCAAAAAATATGTTTTTCTTCAAAAGCGATTTGCGGTTGGACTCTTTGGTTGATTTAGAACCGCAACAAAAAAGTCCGGCGTAACGAGGTCCCCCACGGCTATTCTGAGGCCCAATTCATGTTTCTATCTAGTGCATCAGCGATTACAGATCGAGGCGTATCAAAGCGGCCTCGGGCCCAATTCATTCATATCAAGCGGCCTTTGGCCCAACCATTCACGTTTGACGGCCTTTGGCACAATCATTCATGTCAAACAGCCTTTGGCCCAATCATTCATATCCGACAGCTTTTGGCCTAATCATTCATGTCAAACGGCCTTTGGCCTAATCATTCATATTAAACGAATATTTGTCCGTAATTCAAATCAACAAATCCATGGAGCTTATGCAGAATTAGCATTTGAAAATAACATACTTGAAAATATCTTTACTATGATATTACTCACAGTGTTCTGCCGGTGGATTTGCCCTTGTGCTTGACCCTATACAATACATAACACATATTGGGTCACAAGTTATTCAATCTGTTCCTAACTTATACATTCCTCTTAGGCCTCTTTCTTATCTTTTTGATTCATTTACAATGCTCAATGTATGCCTAAGAGTGCTTAGAAATAAAAGAGAACGGAAAATGAAGCACTAAACAACTCTTCAAAATTTCTAAAACAGGGTTACCCGCTCGAGCGTAGTTTTAGCCGCTCGAGCGAACCCCTCTGGTCTACAAAAGTACTGGTTGCCTCATTTTTGTGCTCGAGCATGAATTTGGACACTCGAGCTAAGAGTCGAAACATGTGACTGACGCTCAAGCGTGACTCTCCCCGCTCGAGCGGACATCAATGACTGCAAAAGTTCTAGGGACTAACATTTCATGCTCGAGCGGCGTTCTTCCCGCTCGAGCGGACATGCCAAATTTTGGAATTTCCAGAATTGTTTTTAAAGCTCAAACTTGACATTCAAAAGCCCAAAACTCGTGTTCTTGGTTCGAAAACGTAGAAGCACATTATATATCATGAAGACATAAGCAATATGAGGCCAATTGCTCAAAATCATGATTTAATTCTCAAATTATTCAACATTCTTCTTGACATGGTCAAAGCTCATGCATTCTAACTTTATACAAACTCCATATCTCTATGAATCATTCATGCATGTGTAATATAGACCCTAATACCATTTCAAATGACACAAGTGATGCTTACTCTCATGAAGCTCAACAAAACCATGCTTGCATGTATGATTCAACTCTCAATTTCTCATAATTGACATGCTACATGTTAAATTATACAAATTCATGGCAATTCTCTCCATGCATGTACATACCAACTTCAATTTCATCACAATCAACTCAATTCATGTTCTTGATTACCATTTAATTTTGAATTCACAAAATTACAAACTCAAACTCATGAATTTACTCACCTAGGAGCTCAATCTTCACAAATGTAGTTAAATCTTGAGTTAATCTTCAAGATCACCAAGCTCCTTGATCAATTCTCTATCTTGAGTTCCTCTCTCTCTAAATTCAGCACTCTCACTCTCTCCAGTGTAATCTCGACCAAAGGAGAGAAATGAGCTCAAAACAATGCTCAAAAAAAATGTAAATAGGCCACTTATATATGTTGGCCTAATCAAGTTTGATTAAGGCTAAGTAATTAATTCTAATTTAATCATTACGAATCTAATTATTTTGATCCAAATCAATTTCTAATTAAATTTCACCGTAGGCTCTAAAACTTACGCTAATCACAATGGCGTAATCAATTTCGGTTTATGTGGCCGATAGGGCCTTCAATTTAAATTCTAAGCAGAAAATCACACAGATTTTCCTACGGTGAACAGATAGAAATTCAAAAACACATATAATCTTATAATTATCACTCAAAATCATATCAAGCATATAATCATAATCATAATTAAGATCATTTAGCATAATACGGAATAGGGTTATCATACATTATAAAGCTCATCTTGTTGCCTGGGAGTTTAGTCAAGAATATGAAATTGATTATGAGGAAACATTTGCTCTTGTTGCTCTTCTTACTTTAATTCGCAACTTACTTGTAGTTGCTGCTACTCACGACTAGAGTCTTTGTCAAATGGATGTCAAGAATGCATTTCTCAACGATGACCTCACTAAGGAAGTTTATATGTAATTCCTCATGATTCTTCTGTTCCATCAAACAAAGTCTGCAAACTTCGTTATGCTTTGTATGGAGTGAAACAAGTTTCGCGTGCCTGATTTTCCTAGTTCAGTTCCACCATTTGTGACTTTGGATTATCTTCCAGTGCCTATGATTATACCCTATTTATATGTAAGACGGAGTGTGGTACTATTCTTCTTCTTTCTCTATGTAGATGATATGATCATCACTGGGGATAACAGAATGGTATGTCTAATCTCAAATAGTTCCTCAATCGCCAATTTGAGATGAAAGATTTGGGTTTGCTTAGTTACTTGGCTTGAAAATTTCCCATGATTCATCTGGTTACTTTCTCACCCAGGCCAAGTGTACATCTGATTTCTTGGCTCGTGTTGGTCTTATCGATTGCAAGACTGGCACTACTCCAGTTGATCCTCAGACTTGTCTAACACCTCTTGACGGTCACCTTTTGTCGGAAGCTACTTTATATCTTCAACTAGTTGGCAGTCTTGTCTATCTCACTGTTATTTTTTTAAACATTGTCTATACTATTTACATTGTCAGTCAGTTTATGGTTGCTCTTCAATCTCCGCACTATGCTACTCTAGTTCGCATTTTGTGCTATCTCAAAGGAACTATGTTTCATAATCTTCACTACTCAGCTCACTCTTCTCTACAATTACATACATTTTTTTGATGTAGATTGGGCAAGGGATTCTACTGACTGCCATTCCACTACAAGGTTCTACTTCTTCTTGGATAACTCTCTTATTGCTTAGCGTAGCAAGAAACGAACTCTTATTGCTCATTCTAGTACTAAAGTTGAATATCATGCTCTTGCTAACACTACTCAGGAGCTTGTATGGCTTCGTTAGCTTCTTTTCTGACATAGAAGTTTCTCATTCTGCTGCCACCAACCTTTATTGTAACAAACAGGGTACTATTCAAATTGCATATAATGATGTCTTCCATGATCACACTAAACATATTGAGATTGATTATCAATTCATATGGCAACATGTTACTAGTGGCATTGTTCGTCTTCTCTTTGTTACCTTTGTCGATCTGACAGCCAATCTCTTCACCAAACCTTATCTTTCAGGATGCTTCTCTGATTTACTTTCTAAGCTTAAGCTGATATCTGTATTATCACCTTGAGCTTGAAAGGGGGTGTTAGCTGTATATATTTGTATTACCATGTATTGTCTATTACTATAGTTACATTTATTGTATGCTACTCTTTCTCAGTCCATACATATAGGTCTTTTTTCTATTATATTCTGTACCTCATTATTATAATAAACTTACACAGATGTTCTTTCTGTGTTACTCCACTAACAATCCCATTGTCACATTTTAATAATGACACATTTGGTAAAAATTTAATAGGACAATAGTGCATACAATATAATGATATAAACAATCTGACATTAAAATCTCTCAAAGGAAGCATAGCCACATTTGGAAATCAAACGTAGTATCACTCAAGAATCACTAGAAAATATAGTGAAATGATCTCACGGTGTACCTTTCTAATTCAATGAGACTTATTGTCTATAATAAAATTTATGAAATTTTCTAGTAAATACTTTTTGGGGATGAAATTTCTATGTAAATTTCTCTTAATTATACTTAGGTTAATTTGCTATAATTTATTTAATTTTTTTTATTTATTGTGTGGTAAATTATTTATAAGTCTTATTTGGAAGATTTATATAAGATATGATCCTATGAAAAAACTTATAACCCAATGGGTCCTATGATTTTTTTGTGGACACATCTACCCCCAATCTTAATTAATTAATAACTTGATTAATGATAATACCATATATGAGAAATCTAACTTTACCATAGATTGTGATCATATTTATATGGTTAGAAATTTAAAATTCAAAATAACCTAATTAATGGCAATACCATATATGGAAATTTTAATGTTACCATAGCTTGTGATCATATCTATATGATTGGAAATTTGAAATTCAAAATGTAAATGTAAATGTAAATGTAACATGTAGTACCCCAATCCCAATGTGGCATTCACATATGCTTCTGAAATTCAAAATAACTTGATTAATGGCAACACCATATATGGGAAATCCAATGTTACCATAGATTGTGATCATATCTATATGATTGGAAATTTGAAATTTAAAACATAAATGTAACATGTAACATCTCAAAATCCAATGTGACATTCTCAAACCCAACGGGACATTCTCATATACTTCTTATCCCAAACTCAACGTAAATATAATATGTAACATCCCAAACTCAATATGACATTCACATATGCTTCTCATCCCAAACCTAACGTGACATTCCAATACTCCACCGTTAAATTATGAATAATGTAACCCCCGAAATGTAATATGTAACATCTCATCCCAACCCAACCCATGTATTGAACCACCATCACCCCTAACCTAGCGTAACTAACTTCAACATCGAGTGATGGGATTTAATTAATCCACATTCAATTGCAAACCCAAATCTCCAATAATTTTTTAGCATAGCGTGCTAATCCACATTCACAAACATATACAATCGAACAAACACACAAATGTCATTTACTACATGGTGTATGTGGATTAACGTTACAAACTAAATGTAACATGCATTGTTACATGATCATCCAAGTCCCAATGTACAATTGACATCCTACCATGTGGTTCACATTTGACATCCAATTAACAACCAAAACCAAATACCCCTCAACCCAATCCTTGAACCCATACACACCGCCCCACATATCGAACATATCAAAATGTATCAACCATCACAATGTCAAATACACACATTCAATTAGAACATTGGCCAAAGTGTGCCTATCAATAAGTGTTATAGATTGTCAATACCCTATTAAAGATGAACAATCCACACTTCAACAAACAACAACACACTTCAACAAAAAAACATAAATATATATACCTCTTCCCCTCAACCATTCGGAGTCAAAATCTATCAAAAGAATCAACACACAACCCTCAAAGTTCATCATATCATCGACTATATCCACATCTATTTAAGCAACATTTTGAAAATGGATTGGAATCCTGCGATTAAGGCAAAAAAAACTCGCACAGTCATTGCCTGTAAACTTGTCTTTCCTAAAAACCTTCCCAAACGTGATATGATAAGTGAGAAAATAAGGTACAATATGAAAACAAATTAGGGGTATAATAGCACGCTAATATTATTCATTTACAACTCATAGGATCTTATGGAACACATTCCTGTATATTTAAATAGGACTTCAAACTCTAAAAGAATATTTATAAGATTTCACATTAAATAAGTCTTCCAAATAGGACTTATAAATAATTTTTTCTGTATTGTAAACTGATTTTGGGGCCTATGAAAGTAAATTTTGATTACAATATGTGAAAGTGAATTATTATTTTTTAATTTTAATTATCTAAAGAGACCCATTTTATTGTTTTGCCTTGGGTTCTCGAAAACTCAGGGCTGACCTTGACAGCAGTTACTGTTGTGTTCAATACACAGCAGCAACCCTATTCCTCTAGTATACTTTTCATAATTGTTTAAAAAATTTCATAAAAATTAAAAAATATAAATCATAAATTGTCATAATAAAAATTAAAAATATCATAATTTTACCACTCGTAACTTTAATATACCCACTATAAATTTACCATTCACAACTTAATCTCAAAGTAGCATAACACACCATAATCATTCATGACTTTTATCACAAAAAATCATAACTTTCTTATGATGTGCAACATTCTAAAGTGCATGTTATAGATTTCTCCTTTGAAGAAAAATATATAATGACAATTATGATTAGAAGGAAAATTTTATTTAGAAAATGGCCAAAAGAGCATGCGACATGGACTTTTAATTTAAATGAGTTTTTAGTAAATAAAAAATTATTAACAAATTTTGGTTTCAATTTTTGAAGAGAACTTAAAAGGGGTAGATTTAGAAAGAATTTAATAATTAATGAAAAATTTCTTTATTTGTTTCATTATATAAATTACACAAACTCTTATCTTTTTAAACTAAATGGAGAAAATTAATAAATTTGTGACATGTTTCCTATATTTGGATATTCAAATAATTGAAAGAAAAAAAAAATAGAACTTTAATGTTTAAATAATGTATGGCAATTTATAATCGTGTTAATCGATTCATTTCCTTATATGATAACTAAATGGGGCAATTAATAAATCATATATCTATCACTTGTGGACTATTTAGTCTAATAAATATTTTTATAGAGGGTTGAGCTTTTCTCATGTTGATTTGAGAGGTCCATAGGGTCTACAATGGATCTCGTTTTGATGATCCAAATTGTTCATTTTGTAAAACCCTCAATCTATATCATTTATAAAAAAAAATTAGGTCAATCTAATAATCGACTTTTCATTTTATAGCATTTGTCTCTATAAAAATGGATGGTTTATTTCAAAAATATATTTGTCGTTCGATTTTTCGGAGACAAATGCGATAAAATGAAAAAATTATAATTATTGGATAAAACTATTTTTCTTCATAGATAATATACATTAAGGATCCTACAAAATGAGCGGTTCATATCATCAAAATAGAACCCGTGGTAGGCCCTGTAAATCCCTTAAGTTTTCTCATGTTGAGATCTCAACATGAGAGAAGCCCAACCCTTTTAGGAACCTATAACTCTATCTCATATTCAAATCTCTCGAATGAAGAATATCTATATTTAAAAGGGGTTGGCTTCCCTCTAGTCCGTGATCAGACTAGAGGATATTGTTGGGCCCATGGGAGCCCACCACGGGTTCCGTTTTTATAAACTGAACCATTCAATGTGTAGAACTCGTCGAGTACTCTGTGTTTTTTAACAATCACGTTAATCGGATATCGATAGTTATGTGATTAAATCAATTTTGTATAAAAAAAAATGGACGGTGAAAAAATAATGGTTGACAGAAATATGATCTGATGAGATAACTATCGATATCCGATCAAAGTTATTTTTTACAATCATATAATACTCGATGAGTTCTACACATTGAACTATTCGGATTATCAAAATGGGATCCGTGGTGGGCCTCCAAGGGCCAAACAGTACCCTCCAATCCGATCACGGACTAGAGAGAAGCCCAACCCTATTTAAAAATATAATAAGACAATATTACACACATTAGGATTACATCCCCTTATCACATTTTAATAATGACAAATTTAATAAAAGTTTAATAAGACAATAGTGCACAAATGTACCATTGTCACATTTTAAGAATAATGACACATTTGGAAAAATTTTAATAAAACAACAATACAGACATTAGAATGATATCCTATTGCCACATTTTAATAAAGACACATTTGGCAACTGTTTAATAAGACAATAGTGCCCAAATGTTCCATTGCCATATTTTAAAAACGACACATTTGAAGAAAGTTTAATAAGACAATAGTACAAAAATGTCCATTATCATATTTTAAGAAGAATAATATATTTGACAAAAATTTAATAAGATAATAGTACATAAATAAAAATGATGTCTTTTTGTCATTATTTAAGAATGAAACATTTGATAAAAGTTTAATAAGACAATAGTGTACAAATGTTATATTGTCACATTTTAAAAAGAATGACACATTTGACAAAAGTTTAATAAGATCATAATATATATGTTCAAATCATGTCAAATTATCCGATTTTAAGAAAGACAAATTTGGCTTAAATTTAATAATGTCACATGGCGCTTAACAAGTACCCAATAATTATCCTAAATGCTCATTGTAAAGATATGCAAAATTCTATATTCACACTAATACCATTATGATACTTCAATTTTAATGATGTAGAATTTTTTTTAAAAAAAATAATTAATGAGGAATTTCATGTTCAAAGTCTAACAATAATTTGAAATTTATGACATTCCAATTAAGTTGGCACCAGGAAAACCACCCAATCATTTCCAGCACCCACCAAACGGCCATGTTTGGTTTTGCTTTGATGCTTATATAGCACTCCCTCCATTTTTTTTTTTATTATTATTATTTTTATCTTTGTTGATGTAAGATGGAAACGATGTATTATTGATTTTGATTCAATAAAGTTTATTATTTTGCTGATAAAAAAAAGTCCATGTTTGGTTTCTTTTTTAGAAAAAAAAAAATGGAAACTAGTAAGATAATAATAAATATAGAAAAGATATTTTTAAAATTTTAAAATCATATAAAAATGATAATTGTTTTATATTTTTTTATTTCTTTCAACAAATTAATTTTTAATTTTGAAAAAAAAAAATTTGCAACAAATTTCCGAAAACCAAACTAAACATTGACTTGTGTGGCCCTCCCTGTATATGACTAAACTCTCCACCATACTTTTGTCTCTCAATATTTTTTATATTCTTCTTGTGACCCCCAATTCAGACCTACACTGAAAATCTAAATCGTATATCTTGTAAACCTAAAATAATGAAATAGATGATTTAGATCATAAACACAAAATTAAATTAAGCCCCACAAAAAGAGTACAGAAAGACACTCACTCCATCTCCAAAATATTAGTCCCTTATTCCATTTTTTATTATTCCAAAATATTAGATAATTTTCAGAAATTAATGACTAAAATAATATGAATTTCTTATTTTTCCCTTCTTTTAAATTCATTAACAATACAAAAAATACAATTATGACAATTGATATTCTCCACACCAAAAAAAAAAAATGTGCTTTCAAATGATAATTTTGAAAAATTAATTTTTTTAAAGTACAATAATTATACTATCAAAAAAAATTAGACTCCCCAAAAGGGACTACTATCTTGGGACAGAGGGAGTATAAGCTTATTCCTCTGTATAAATACATGCATCACCTCTGAACCTATTATGCAATCTCAGTATAACACTGTGTTTGGTATTTCATAAGGTTGTTTAGGAAGGAAAAAAAAAAGGGGCCAATTTTCTTAAACACCTCCCCACTCTCTTCACCTTTATAGCTTTGTTTTCACTATTAATAATTTCATCTACTTCTGCCTTTATATTTATATTTATATATGGTCATTCCATAATCAAGTATTATTAAAATTAGACCAAACTTAATAATAAATATTGCAGGGTTCCATGTCACTACACTGGTTTTAACTTGGCATTTAGGGTAGATAGTGGATCAAACCCTTTCTATTTTGCTACAGCAATTGAGTATGAAAATGGAGATGGTGATCTCTTCAAAGTTGAACTCCAAAACAATGCCTCAGGTTGCTCGCTTCCAATGCAACGGTCATTTGGTGCTGTTTGGAAACTCAATGCCACGGTGCCCGGCCCCCTCTCTTTCCACATTACGTCATCTTCCGGCAAGACTGGTGGCTACCAACGTTATTCAGGTGAGATGGAAGCCTGGTCAGACATACTATTCACGTGTAAATTTTTGATGATATAGATTTCAAGAATATCTATATTTATTAGAGTTTATTAAGCGCTCTTTGGGAAATCCAAGAATAAAAAACTCACTTTTGACTGTTTTAAGTTAAAAATATTTTGATTGTTTGGTTTCAAATTGTTTGATGGAATTGTTTTGTGCATTTGGTTGAGTAAAATATTTAAAATTTGAATCGATGGAGTAATATTTGTAATTGGAGCAAAAAGCTAACAAACCTCCTAGACCACTTGGTGCAGTGAGGTCTTGAGTTGGTTGGAGTTGATAAAACGATGATCAATCATGTAGTAGTAATTTAACTAACTCACTCATTAACTACATACCTCTAAAAAAAATAATTAAAATAATGAAGGGTGGCGCTAATAGTCCTTATCTTTTCTCTAAGGATTCCTGTTTATTGATATTTTCTATGAAGCATGGGTACTTCGAAAAACATGTTGTACTCGTACCGCGTAGTTACCGGCGTATGGTACCTTGTATGGTACTTCTGCATACGTACCGGGTACACGAAAAACGTACTCAAATTTTTTCTTCTAAATTTTTGGCATACCCAGACATACCTAGTATATAGTCAAGCCATACTGTACCTCAGTTGAAATAATATTTTTTTCTACTACAGAGATAAAACTCCTTTTCCTAAACTTTTTTTTTTAATTTTTAGTTTTATACTTAGCATGATTTAAAATTAAACTATAGTTTGTAAGTTATTTAATATATTGACATTTAATTTTGTTTTATACCGTTATTTTTGGCATTAAATGTTAATTATATGTTGGATCTTAACAAATCAAACCATTTAATTAATATTTACATTACTCTAAATTTAAAATAAATATTTTTTTACAAGCGTACCAAGCCGAAGTCGTACCCGTACCCTACTTTTTTTGGATTTTAGCGTGTCGATATACCAGATCGTGCAAGATTGCTAAATGCATCTGCGTACTTCATAGGATATTTTTTTAATGATAATTATAATTTCAATTAAAATTATTATAATGGATACAAATTGAAATGGAAAACTCACCTTGATGAAAGCAATATTCAAAATTAAACACCTAACCTATCAAATCAAATTCAATACCGAACCCACGACAAATCAATAACAAGAAGTACAATTCTCAAGAATACAAACTGTCTTCCTGTTATTGAACTTGTCTCATTAATTTCCAATCCTTTAAAATAAACCTCGACTCATTGATGACAAAAAATAGTTGGTCTTGTTATTGAACTGTATTTCTTGTTATTGTTCATCAAGGAATACAAACTTTGGGAGGGGCACAATGAGTGTATATTGGTGATCTGAACATTTCAATGTTTACGATTCATCGAGTATTTCATCTCTGTAAAAAAAAATCATGTTAATCAAATATTGATAATCACTTGATTAGATCAAATTTGTGTCAACAACATCTATGATTTTAATAAAATTTAATATCTAACTCTTGCATTGGGCGTGGATAAAATTTGTTGGAAAAAAAAAATCGGGTTTAACCTTTGTAACAAAATAAACCCTTAATTTTTAATTTTGTCAATTTAAACCTTGATCTCTTAATTTGTTTTCAATTTGAATCATTTGTCTATTTTCGTTAAGCAAAATTAATAATAAAATAGGTATTGTAGCCATTAAACTCAATGAAAATGTGTATTTTAGACATTTAATGTATGCCTACATTGAATGTAATAAAATACTATTTTGTTAATCTGTTTGGAGGTCTATGGGTGATCTGAGTATGGCTGCTGTTGAGAATAACTCTGGTTGGGCTCTGCTGCTTTGTTCAATTTCTGGCTGCTCAAACATTTTATGCTGCTAGGTTCTCATTAGTTTGGGTTCTACTGCTGTTCCTGGATGGAATGAAGTTGGCTACAAATCTTTTTCTTTGGTCGTTTTTTGTTTTGTTCTTTGATTGCTTTTGATTGGTTTCTCACCAATCTTGGGTCAAGTGCTAAGGTATGATCGTGCTTCCTCTGTGGTGCCAACCTAGTTGGGATTGTTAAGGTTAGCGATGATGCTTTTTGCACTTTCCTGCTTCGTTGATGTAAATTTTACATGTATTATGCCTCTTTTTTTTTTATCAATAAAGTTTTCATTTTTTGCTGATCAAAAAATAAAATAAAATACCACTTTTTTCATCTGTTTTAATTAACAAATATATGCAAATAATTTAGATTGAAAAGAAATTAAAAGGTTAAAGTTTAAATTGAAAAAAATTAAAATTCAGAGATTATTTTGTTATAAGAGCAAAACCCTAGGGGTGTTTTTTGTAATTGTCCCAAATTTGTTTCAAAACAAAATTTTTAAATTGATTTATGTTCATTTTATTTTTTTAAAAATTTATATTATATTATAAAGGACTTAAAGTGCTATGCAGTTACTAAAGAAGATTTAGATTCAATTAAATTGATTGATTATACAACAGAGTTCAGTATCTATTTATACAAGAATCAGATTAGCTAACCTAACCATAACTAACAACTAACTACTGAACTAAACTATAGTTAAGTAATAACAAACTATCTATAACTAACTAACTAATCTTGCACGTGTATGGGCTGCAGTTGTAACTTATTCTTTGAGAAGGATGCAGCGGAAATTGCGTAGACTTAGATGATGAAGACTCAAGTGGCTCGGATGGCTTAGCAAGTCGATATGGTCGATATGGTTTATCAGTCCGTGAAATGTAACAGGGCTAGGAAAACAAGTGAGTTTGGAAAGGTATTGAAATCAAGAAATAGACAGGGGCTTTGTGAAAGTATCAGCAATCTGAGCAGTGGTGAAGATATAGCTAATGTTAAGCTTCTTGGCTACGACCCTTTTCCTGAAAAAGTGATAATCCACCTCAATGTGTTTGGTATGTGCATGGAAAGCAGGATTATTAGTCATGGCGATGGCAGAGAGATTATCACACCAAAGAGTAGGTGTAGGAACAGTGATATGAAGCTCTGCTAAGAGCATACCAAGCCACCTAAGCTCGGAAGAAGTCTGGGCCAATGCTCAGATTCGCCTTGAGGAAGATCTGGATACGGTTGGCTGTTTCTTAGTAGTCCATGCAATCAAGTGAGGGCCAAGATAAACCACAAGAGATGGTGGATCGGTGATCAAATGGATTGCCCATTAATCGAGAAAGAGATTAAGGATAAGAGAACCACTGCAAAAATGAAGACCATAATCCAAAGTACCCTTAAGATAACGTAGTAATCTCATGACAACAACAAAATGAGCATTAGAAGGAGATTGCATAAACTGACAAGCATGATTTACTGCAAAAGCCAGATCAGGCCTAGTAATAGTCATGTACTGAAGTGCACCAACCAAGTCTTGGAGTGCACAACTCGATAAAGTGATGGTGAGAAAGGGTAGATCATCAGTGGAGGAAGAAGAAGAATGCTTAGTAGCCATAGGAGAAGAGTATGGCTTATAAGAGCTCATACCAACTTTAACTAAAATGTCTGAAGCATATTTATGTTGAGAAAGAACATAGCCAGTGGATGTGGAGACAACTGAAATGCCAAGAAAATAGTTAATGCAGCCAAGCTCTTTCATAAAAAAAAGTAGAATGCATTGCTTGAACAAGAGTTTGAATATACATAGCATCACTTCCTGTGAGAAGAATATCGTCCACATATATAAGGAGAATGGTAATGGATGTGGAGGTTTTCTTAACAAACAAAGAAGAGTCACACTGGCTAGGAATAAAATCATGAGTGAGGAAAAAATTAGAGAAGGTAGAGAACCAAGCTCTTGGAGCTTGCTTCAATCCATAAAGGGCCTTGTTGAGTTTGCAAACAAAGGATGATTGATTGGGCTGAAGAAATCCTGGTTGATGCATATAAACCTCTTCTTCAAGAGTTCCATGGAGAAAAGCATTAGAAATGTCCATTTGCTTGATAGACCAATTGAAATGTAGAGCAAGGCGAGGAGAATGCGAATAGTAGGTTGTTTGGCTCTGAGATGAAGGTTTCATGATAATCCACACCTTCAGTTTGAAGAAACCCCTTGGCAACCAACCTAGCCTTGTACTTAGCTATGGAGCCATCTAAATTTTTCTTAAGTCTGAAGACCCATTTACAACCAATGGCCTGTTTATTAGAAGGTAAAGGAACCAAGGTCCAAGTGCCTTGCTTCTGAAGAGCCTTATATTCATCAACCATGGCAGCTTGCCAAGTAGGGGAAGAAAGAGCTTGCTGATAAGTTTGAGGCTCAACAAGGTCTGTAGAAGCAAGAAAACAAGAAAAAAGACAAGTCTTGGATCTGGTAAGCATGGGGTGAGTATTGGAAGAAGTAAGAGGAGGAAGATTAACAAAGACAAAAGTGATGGGAATCTGAGAAGAGATATGAGAGGAAATAAGAGGATGAGAAATATTAGCAGTTGGAGAAACTACAGGATTAAGGTGAGAAGAAGGAACTGCAGGACTGGGCAGAGAAATAGGAAGTGCAAAATTTATTGGAGGAACAGCAGCAGAACTGTCTGTAAGTAAAAAAGAACTAGAAGGGGAGGAGAAAGGAACTGAACAAGGCTGCTGAGACTGAGTAGTACCCCAGAAAAAATTATGCAAATGAGAAACAGATGAGGTGGATGATGTAGGTTGTGTAGTCTAAAAAGGAAACAATTGCTCATCAAAGACCACATGTCTAGAAGTGTAGATTTTGCCTGTTTGAGGATCAAGACATTTGTAGCCTTTAGTAGCAGGTTGATAGCCTATAAAAACACAAGGTATAGACTTTGGCTGAAGTTTATGAGAGGTGTAGGGTCTTAACCATGGATAACATCTACAGCCAAAAGTTCTTAAGAAAGAATAATCAGGTTTGTGCTTGAACAAAACCTCATAAGGAGTAAGCTGATTAAGTTTGAAAGTGGGATGTCTATTAACAAGAAAAACAACAGTGGCAAGGGCAATCACCCAGTAAGACAAATGAAGAAATGAATGATGCATAAGAGTGATGGCAATCTCAATGAGATGCCTATGTTTCCTTTCAGCCACTCCATTTTGAGAAGGTGTATGAGGACAACACAACTGATGTTCAATGCCTTTTTGATTGAGAAAAACTTGAAATTCTTTACTAAGCTATTCACCTCCACTGTCACTTCTCAAAATCTGAAGTTTGGTAGTAAATTGAGTTTCAACAAAAGCTTTAAACTCAAGAAATATAGTAAAAACCTCATTTTTGTAATGAAGAGGGAAAAACCAAGTAAATTTGCTAAAATCATCTATGAAGAAAACATAGTATTTAAAACCTGAAACTGAAGGGGAGAAAGGACCCCATACATCAGTGTGTAAAAGGGCCAATGGCTTATTTACAGTAGAATTGGACAAACCAAATGGTAACCTATGACTTTTTGACACATAACAATGTTCACATAGACTAAAACTTTTATTGGAAAGACCAGAATCTGAACCTACTAAATGACCATGTGAAAGAAGATGATGAAGTTTCTTGGAAGAAGGATGACCAAGCCGAAAATGCGAATTTGGAGCTTGAGGAGAAAAGGCAGTACTTCGGAAGCAAGCCTGTGGTGCTGCAGTAGAGTTGGAGGATGGTGAAGAAGAATGAAAAGGATAGAGACCATTGATATAGCTTTCATATAGCACTCTCTGGGCATGTTTGATTGGGTGGATTAGAGCATGGGATTGGGATTATTAATCCGTGGGCCCAATTATCCTATGTTTGTTTTAACATTTTTATTTAGGATTATTAATCCAATGGATAATTAATCCAACAAATTTGTAGGACTATTAGTAATGGGGTAGGGGTGGGATTATTAATCTAATGGATATTAATCCAGTTAGATAGTAAATACTACACTAATGTAATAGGATTATTAATACTTCACTATTAGTCTTATGAATCAAACATGACCTCTGAGTATTCTTGTCCTGAACAAGAAAATAATTCTCATCAAAAGTAATGGTACAATGATTGTCAATAGCCAACTGATGAACTGAAAGTAAGTTGGAAGAAAGATTGGGAACATGAAGCATTTTCGTGAGATGAAAAGGAAATGAGGGAGTATAAAGAAGTCCTTTACCAATATGTGCAATTGGTAGGGTTGTTCCATCACCAATAGTAACCTGTTCAAAACCTTGATATGGCTGATAAAAGGACATATTATTGAGATCATGTATCATGTGATTGGTGGAACCAGAATCAAGAAACCAATGGGAATCAGGCTGTGGTAAGCTGGGAACTGGTGTAGATGCAACATATGCCTTGGAGTAACCTGGAGATGGTAAGGCAGCAGTGGAATAGGAAGATTGATCAGGTTGAAAACCTGAATCATGTCTATGCCAACAATCCAATGATGTATGATTTACTTTTCCACAGATTTGACAAGTCACTTGGGAAGCAGAACTGATTTTGCCTCGAGAAAATTGATTAGGACCTTCTCTTTGATAGTGACTAGGCTAATAGTGACTAGTCTAAAAAAGTTGACTAGTTTGAGAAAGCTAAGAAGATTGACCTCGAGATTTGCCTCCATCTCTACCTCTATATCAATTTCGGCCTCTATATGCACCTCTGTGACCTCCTTGAGATGTAAAATGACCTCTGTGACCAGCATAAGCAAAAGAAAGTTCTGTAGCCTGATTGTGTTTGAGAGAAGCCTCAACATATATAGCTTCTGAGCATAGTAAAGAGCACAGAGTGTCCATAGTGATAGGTGTAGATCTAGCATGAATTGTAGTTTTTAAAGCATTAAACTCATTAGGTAAACCATTGAGAATTAACATAACTAAATCCTCATCATCTACTGGAGATGAAGCTAAAGCTAACTGATCTGCAATAGTCTTGAATTGACTCAGATAATCTTCCATTGTTGTTCCCTTTTTTAACAATTTTGCTAAGTTTATACTTCAACTGATGAATGTGAGACCTTGATAGAGATGTGAATCGTTTTGCAAGAGTACTCCAAACTTCATTACTAGTTTGACAATGCATCACAATTATAAAGACAGATGGAGACAAAGTTGCTGTTAAACAGCTTAAGAGATATGCATTAATGGTGAGCCACTGAGCATGATTTAGATTCAGAATTTCATGATTGCTTGAATCTAATACTACTGGTGGTGGACAAATTTCAGATCCATCAACATATCCAATAAGCTTTGTTGCTTTTAATATGTTTTGCATCTGACTCTTCCATACTATATAATTGCTTGAATCAAGTTTTGTGGAAACAAAGGCATTAAGATTTGAAATCAGCAATGTGAGATTTGGAGGTAGAACAGAGGATTGTGAAGAAGAACCTGTTGCAGCTATGGTGGTTGAATCTGCAGTAGCCATTGAAACTACTTGCTATAGAGATCGAGGCTTAGAAGTGCAAAGGCTCTAATACCATAAAGAAGATTTAGATTCAATTGAATTGATTGATTATACAACAGAGTTCAATATCTATTTATACAAGAATCAGATTAGCTAATCTAACCATAACTAACAACTAACTACTGAACTGAATTGTAGTTAAGTAATAACAACTATCTATAACTAACTAACTAATCTTGCACGTGTATGGGCTACAATTGTAACTGTTGCTGAGAAGGATGCAAAAGCTCATGCGTAGACTTGACAGATGAAGACTCAAGTGGCTCAGATGGCTTAGCAAGCTGTGATGGCTGATATGGTTTATTAGTTACTACTTTTAACTTTTATTTTTATATGAAATCATATTATTTGAAAAGGATGTCAGATTTTACAATTGAGAACAATATTTAAGCATATTATATCATGTAATTAAAAATAAGTATTAAATTTTTTTATTATTAAAATTTTAGAATTAAAATATTTGTATACTAATCTTTGAACACCTTCAAAATTTTCAATAGCAATTTCTTGGTAGAATTTAAAATCTAAAATTACATTTATTTAATATTTACCAATTACATATCCTTTTTTAGATTAAAATTGCTTAAATATAATTTTAAAACTAAGTATCATGAGCATTTACCTTATTAAATACATTCAACGACAAAGACAATGGATATTCAAGTAGGAAATATTAATTACAAAATAATTAATTTTGCCATTTATTCATAAATCTTTCTTCACTCACTTATATTCTACTCCTTTGAATTATTTTTTATATTTCAATAAGTCTTATCGATGACATAATTATCAAAATATCCCTAATAATAATAGGATGAAAGCATAGTGTGAATGTTTCATGACGTGAACATTCACCTTTGTCAAATTTATTTAATGTAAATGTTCACATTAAGAAATATTAAAAATAGTCCAAAATAGTGTGCACCAAGTTGCTAAGAATTCAAAAAAAATATTTATAAGAATAAAATTATTCATAAATTACCTTAAATATGAAAATTAATATTTAGTGGATCAAATGTCCAAAATAATAAGACTTATATTAGAATATAAGAATAATGAATAATGCTAGAGACCCCAAAAATTCTACCAAATGTTTCACATGGATGTAGGACCCATACAATATGGGTCCCATGTGGGTCCTACACCCATGTGAGACGTTTGGTAGAATTTTTGATAGAATTTTTAGAGTTTCTAACATTTTTTATAAGAATATATTACAAATTAATTGGGATACAAGTACTTAATTTTCTAATAAAATTTTCTAATTTTTAATGTAAAGAGATTTATATATATTTAAATCAAATAAAGCGTTAGACATATCTATAATAAGAAAATTATAATATAAGTTAGGAAAATCTAATTTATATTTAACGTTCGTTCCCTATCTAAAGATGGTTAATAATTGTTTCAAATTAAATTGCTTAAACACAAAAAGAAATCTGTGTACTAAATTAATTTTGTATAATTACTTGTTTAAAGAAAAAATTATGTTATTAAAAGAATTTTGCGATTAGGAATGACAACGAAGTAGATATGAAAATATAAAATTCATATCCAATCTTAGTAAGGTTGGTGATTAGTTAAGTTATATTCTTGAGTGATCAATTTTCTTGATTATTATATTTTTCTTCTAAATAAAAAAAATGTAAGTTTTCATAATTTTATTTATTTATCTTTTCGTATAATGAAGGCCGAAGCAACATAAAATTTATTTTACCACTGAAGAATGATTGTCTCATTGGCATAAAATGAAAATATAAAATAAATTTATTTGGCAATAGGCTAAAATAGCCAAAAGTCACTATAAAAAAATTGTAAATTTTTTTCTCTACTTTTATGAATAGCTTTTTGTAAAATGTCTAAAAGTCAATTAAAATAACTAATTCTCAAAACAATCCTTTTGACAACTCAATAAAATATCCCCAAAACCAAAAATTTGTTAGAAAAAGTCAATCACTTCTGTTTACGTTTTTTTTTTTTACACGTTTTTTGAAAAAGTTGGCTTGTGGCTTTCTATCAAGTTTTTTGACTTTTTTAAAAGTGATTTGGGAAGTTGGTAAAAAGCTAGCTTTTGGCTTTTTACCAAGCTTTTTGGCTTTTTTAGAAGTGATTTGAGAAGTTGGTAAAAAGTTGACTTTTTTTATTTTTGATTTAATATTTTTTAAAAGTGTCACATCACTCCAAAATGACCAAAATATCCTCACTTTTTTATTTTTAAATTAATTAATTAAAATATTTCAAGGGTAGTTTGGTAAATTTGGATGTTGCGTTTTTGGTCTTCCCAAATGGACTTCTTGGCGTTTTTGCATGGCTGGCGTTTTTGTTGCAATGCTCAAAACGCTGGCTTTTTGTTAAGTTGCCAAAATAGCACTAAAATAGCCAATACTCAAAACACCCTTAGTCCTTATTTGACATCCAGCTAAAAAAGTCAAGTTTTTTTCTAGTGATTTTTTTATAAGAATTTTTTTTCCACGTTCACCTAGTGCAAAAAAATCTAAAAAGTAAAAAAATAAATCAAGAAATTCAAGTGTAGGGCCTAATGATTTGAAATTTTCTCATTTGCAATTTACAAATAATGCTATCATTTTTTGTGAGCCTCAATGGGAGGAAATTGTGAGCATTAAGAGAATTCTAAGATGATTTTGAGGTAATGTCTGGTCCAAAAATAAATTTTCATAAAAATGTGGTATGTGGGGTTGGTGTGAGTGATGATGTGATTAAGGACTTTGCTACAAAATTTAACTGCCTCAAAGCTTCTAATTAATTATCTTGGCCTGCCTCTTGCGGCACATCCGAGAAAGGAAAAGCCTTTAACCAGTGATTGAGAAGATAAATAAGAACTTGGCAACTAGTGATTGAGAAGGAAAACACTTGGCAACCAGTGATTGAGAAGGAAAACACTTGGCAACCAGTGATTTAATAATGTCATTAATTGTCAAATTTGGTAACAAAAAATGCTTGAGACCCTTATTTTTTGAAGATCCTCACAATCTCTTTTAAATCTCCACCATTAATGTATGTATGAGACTCACTCATGTATGTGTGGAGCTCACACCATCAATAGTGGAGATTCAAAGGACGTTGTGGGGGTCTCCAAAAAATGGGAGTCTCAATCATTTTTGTTTTTGTAACATTTTAAGAAATTTATTATAGAAATGTCACTAATTATATGTTTTAGCGATAGTTTAAAAAATTTCAAAAAAAGTCATTAATTATTAGTTTTTAGTGACATGCTTAGAAATTGTCACAAAAAGTCTTTTTCATCGATGATTTTAATGGGACTAACTTTTAGCGACAAATTGATAGGACTTAATGAAAATTAAATCCAACTTTTAAGACTTATTGATAATTTATCATAAATATTTTTTTTTTAAATACCACTTAATTATAATTCTTCCTCATCGTTTCGTCACTTATCATCTTTGCAACTCCCTGAAAAACAGTCAAACTCTTATTTTGTGTACAAATTAAACAGACTCGTCATTGGATTCAAAGCAACTCATCAACGTGATACCACATTTTATATTATTCTTTTTAATCACTTTCTAGATATTTTTATAATTTCATTTTTAAAAGTACTAAAAATGATAATTGGTGATCTAAATTCAATTCTTGCATAACCAAATACTTAAACTGAATTTAGATCACACATTATTTTCTTTGTACTATTATATATTTGAGTTTTTGATTTCTAGCATTACTGCACATCTCATATTATTATTTTCATTCACCCTCTACATGTTTTTATAGTTTTATTTGTACTCTTTAAAAAACTATACAATAAAAAACATTATATCCATTTTTAAAAAATTTGAGATTTTTTATTTTATTTTTTAACAGCGTAAACATTCATCTCTTAAGTGAAAGCAAAGCAATAGTAAGAATTCCATAACAAACATTTATTTTATATTATTGTAGTCACATATTTAATTAATATCATTTATAATTATGATTTTTTAAAAATATGAATAAAATTCTTGTACTTCTTAAGAGTACACCGATACCATAAACTATCACCATTATTATGTTATGTTTTGTTAACTTTCTAAGTATAGTGGATTAGTATTTTGTTTAATAATATAAATATTTCTCATCATTGTAATTATTCTTCTATTAATTGACAAATATATATATATATATATATTTTTTTTTTTTTGAACGGCGAAAAAGAAGATCTTTATTGACGAAACATACAAGTATGTCAAAATAAATCAATAAAGAGGAGCTCGAAGCTAACACAAGCTTGGAGCTCCAGTTGGCAAGGAGCCAACAAGAAACAGAGAAGAGAAGGACCAAAACATAACTGAAAACTGGGCTGGTCCAAAACAGAACTGAGCTGGCCATGGACAACACCTGCAGCCAAGCAACCAAACACAGCAAAATTGCACAGACAGCAACCAAACCACACAGACAGCAGAATTACAAAAATGCAACTAGATTACAAAATGCAGCCAAGAACCAGATTACACTCCCTTAAACAGACCAAACACAGCAGAATTACACACGGACAGCAGCAACCAAACACAGCAGAATTGCACAAACAAAAACCAAACCCGGACATACAAGAGAATTACAGAATGACAAACCAAACACAGCAGAATTGCACTACCCAGAAAGCCTGAACATATCAGATAGCAACTCAAGAGCGTATGCAGTGCCTAACACCTGAAGCATTGAAGAGAAAATCATTGATGGAGAATGGAAAGTGTTTGGAAGAGGACTTTAACCATATCGCTAACCTGATGATGATGAGTTCCTGCAGCTGCTGGGTGTTAAGTTGGGAGGCTTGAAAGAGACACTCATTTCTGATCTTCCAAATGGACCAGAGCGTGACCAAATGGATGGCACGCCAGATTTTTCTCTCCATTTTCTTGCAATTGAACCCCTGCCCACCACTGCAGCAGATTTTCAACAGAGGCAGGAACCACCCAGAGAATACCCCACCAATGTAATAACCCAATCCAAACTTTCCACACCAAAGGGCAGTGAATTAGAACATGCTGGACAGTTTCATGCTGCGAGTTACAAAAAAGACATGAGGTGGAAGCCGACCTATCCAATACACCAATCCGTTGCAAGAAGACAGAAGTTTTAACCTTGTGTTTCCAAGCGAGCCAACCGAAGAATTGAATTTTGGGAGGCAGATAGTTGAGCCAAACCAAATCACTAGAGTGAACAATGTTACCCAAGGCAAGATTAGAATGATTGTAAAGAGTGGAAACGAAAGGCTTGCTAGGGTGAAGGGCTGCCCACACAGCTCTGTCAGCAACTCCAAGATTCAAGGTAGGGGGAGCAGCTATGGTGGTAATAAGCCTATGGAGTTCATCCTTTTCCCATTCGAAGAGGGCTCTCCTAAAGGTAAATAGCCAAATGGAAGAAGAGTGTGACACAAAAGTCCTTGAGAAGACCCTCCTTACTATTGGACAGTTGAAAAAGTCTGGGGAATGCATCTTTGAGGCAAATACCCCCACACCATTGATCGTACCAAAACATAATACGACAGCCATTCCCCACTTTTAGATGAAGATTACTAATATAGAACAATAGGAGGGGCTCATGCTTATCTGCTGCTGCCACTATGCCACCCCAGATATTAGAATGATGAATGCTGGAACAAAGGTTTGGAAGCCAAGACCCTCCTAGGAACTTATATTTACTACATAAGACCCTCTTCCATAGTGAATCATGATCTGAGGCAAATCTCCACCACCATTTGAGTAGCAAACATACATTCATATCCCTTATTCTTTTGATGCCCAATCCTCTTTGCTTTATGCTCTTTGTTACCTCCGACCACTTAACAAGATGTATTCTCCTCTTTAGATCTGGGCCTCCCCAAAAAAATGAAGCTTGAATTTTATCTAACTCCTTGGCTACGCCTTGTAGCTTAAGCAGAGATAAGTAAAATCTGAGCAAGCTTAACAACACTGCTTTCACCAGAGTCAACCTCCCGGCATGGGAGAGAAACCTCCTTTTCCACCCGGCAAGCCTCAATTTGAATTTATCTACTATTGGTTTCCACATCCTCTTTCTTTTGGGATTAGCTCCCAGCGGCAATCCAAGATACTTGAGTGGTAAACTTTGAGTCTTGCAATTCAACAGAGATGCAAACTCCTCTAGAGTATTGCCAGGAATACCAACCCCGCAAATCACGCTCTTATGATAGTTGATTTTGAGACCTGACACTACTTCAAAGCACCTTAAGATCCTTTTCAAAGTGAGAACTTCCGATAACTCCGCTTCACAGAACAGAAGAGAATCATCTGCAAATTAGAGATGAGACAGCTAAACTTGATTATTTCCAATGACGACCCCTTTGAGCAAATTCAACTCCCGAGCTCGGAGGAGGAGGATGTTAAGAGCTTCAACAACCAAATTAAAGAGGAAAGGAGATAAATGATCTCCTTGTCTAAGACCTTTCTGAGGATTAAATTCCTCAGTACCATGAATATTATATATTTCAAACTCAATTAAAAATATGGACAATTATTAATAAATGCTAAATCTATGACTTATGGATCATTTACTACCATAAATATTATTATGAACTCATAATTCCTATCTCCCATTAAAATCTTCCAAATAAAGCATACCCATATTTGGAAATGTAATAAGATATAGTGCAGACATTAAAATGATATTTCATTGTCACATTTTAATAATTACACATTTGGCAAAATGTTTTTTTTTTTTTTTTGATCGGCAAAAATAAAAATTTCATGAAAAATATGAAATTATAGGTACATGGAAAAGAAATGCACCGAGAGAGATTCATAGAATGCTAACTCCCCTACTACTATAGCTCACATTCCTACAACCAACCCCTCGACCTCACTAATATTTAAATAATAACAACAAAAAAAAAAAAAAGAGAAAAATAATATTAAAAAAAAAAGAAGTAAAAGTTCAATAAGACAATAATGAACAAATGGCCATTGTCACATTTTAAGAAAAAACGACATATTTGACAAAGACTTAATAAGATATTAACAGAATTGGGGTTGCTGCTGCACAGCCCGCGCAACAGCAGCAACTGTTGTGCATCGAAATAGGCTCATTTTGGGGCTCATTTTGATAATCCGAACCGTTCACAGTTTAGAATACATCAATTAGAACATACCTGCAAAAAATAAAGTTAATCGGACATCGTTTACCCATTCATCCACTCACATTGTATCTATAAAAATAAATAATAATTGTAATTTAAAGTATTAAAATAAATATAAATGTAAGTGGATGAATAGGTAAACGATATTCGATTAATTTAATTTTTTGCAGACATGTTTTTATTGATGTATTCTAAAATATAAACGATTTAAATTATTAAAATGAACCTCAAAATTGGCCAATTTCAATGCACAACGATTGCTCCTGCGCAGCCGCGCAGCAGTAACCCCAAGTCCGATATTAACATACACATTAAAATGATGTTGTATTATCACATTTAAAAATGACATATTTGGTAAAAATTTAATAAGACAATAGTACACTAATGTCCCATTATTACATTTTACAAAGAATGACACATTTGGTAAAAATTTAATAAGACATTACAACACACATTAGAATGATATTTTATTGTCATATTTTAAAAATGACATATTTAACAAAAATTTAATAAAATAATAGTGCACATTTTAGAATGATATTCAATCACCTCATTTTAAGACAAACACATAAACAATTTTTTTCTTTTTTTTTTTTTAATCTATTGAACTAAACTAAGCCTTAAAGAAAATATATGACGACAAATATGATTAAAAGGGAAAAAGGTGGGAAGAGTATGCGACATGGATTTTAATTTAAATGAGTTTTTTAAGTAAATAAAAAACTTATTTAGTTTGAAAGAGAGAGCTTAAAGGGGGCAGATTTAGAAAAAATTTAATAATAATTAACAGAAAATTTCTTAATTTGATTGAAAATTGAGGATCCCGTCCGGTCACTGTTTGTGGGGCTCACCATGGATTCTATTCTGATAATTCAAATTGTTTATTTTCTTAGGTTATTTGTATATTTCATGCACACAAAAAAAAAAAAATAATAGTGATAATGTTTGGTATCCCATTTTTGGGGTTTCATGACTCCCAATTTGATCTTGGCTCTTAATGTGTATATGGGGTCCACTCATATATTTGTAGACCCTATATTATGAGTGATTGGAATGAGAGTGGGGTTGTGGGAATCATGGGGGTCATTTATGTGTGAGGTCTCTATCACAATTAAAAATATATATATTAGATCCATCCAACAACTATTACTAATTCAATTTATCGCATTTTTCACCAAAAAAAAAAAAGTATAGTTTTTTTTTGTCATATATATTTTTTTTGTGAAAAATGCGATAAATTGAACTAGTTACAGCTATCGAATTGATCTTTTATTTTATTAAAAAAAAAATACAAAATACTCAATAAAATGAACAATTTAAATTTATCAAAATGAAACTTGTGATCAACCTTACAAACTGAAACAATCCCGTCCAGTGCAAAACAGTGACCGGAGGGAATCTTCCTTCCGTAAGTAGCTTCTTATAGTAATAATTGATGAGGAATTTCCAGTTCAAAGTCCAACAATATTTTGTAATTTATGATAGTATACGTTTTTTTTTTTTTTTTTTATTATCAGCATTTAAGGTAGTATATATGAGAAACTTGTGTGGCCCTTTTTTTTAAGAAGATTAAGATCTTGTTTGGTTTGACTTTCAAAATATAATTTTTTTAAAAAAATTCTAAAATTTTGTTTGATTAGAAATTTTTTGAAAAGAAATTTCAAAATCACTTTTTTTCTCATACACATCAATCAATCACTTTTTTTTTTCCTCTTTCATTTTCAATCACTTTTTCTCTCACACACATCTACTTGACTACAACAAAATATCAAATCATCCCAAACTCTCATACTCCAAAACTATTTTCAAAATATACAACTAAACAAATTAAAAAAATTTCTAAACTCTTTCCCTAAGATATTTTTTGAAATTTATCTCTCAAAACCAAGCCAAACGCATCCTAAGTTTCTTTTCATAATTTTGTTTATTCATATTTTTTTATATCCCTCTTATGGACCTCAATTCAGATATGTACGAATGATCTAAACCGTCTATTTTATAGACCCTACAATAATAAGTTAGATAGTTCAAATTATCTATGCAAGATTAGATTGAGGCCCACACAAGAGAAACATAAGAGAAAAGGTATCAAGAGGAGCTCTCTCCCTATAAATACATGCATCACCTCAGAACCTATTATGCCATCTCAATATAAATCTGTCTTCGTCTTTTTGAATCTATTGCATAAGGTTGTTTGACGAAGCCAAAAAAAAATGCCTTCTTTTCTTAAACACCTCCACACTCTCTTCACCTTTATAGCTTTGCTTTCATTATTTATAATTTCATCTAATGCTGCTTTCTCATCTACTATAGCCACGTGGTATGGAGATCCTAATGGTTTTGGTGCCAATGGTGAGGGGAGAGAGAAATTCATTTTTGATGTTTTAGATATATAGATAGATGTTATAACATTACATATTATTTTGTTTAACTTGAGCCTCTACTCACATATTCTTATCTTTTATATATATATATATATATATATTTGACTAGGGTTTCACAACCTCTCCAAAGATGTAGATGGTGGAGTTTTTAGAAATGGCATTGTTGTTGCCAAACATTGTTGTGATTTATAATTTTGTTATTCATATCCTCAACATACTTTCATATGTGAGTACATTTTTTTCATTAGTCGTTTTTATTTATTTATTTATTTGTTAATCATTAAACTTTTACTCACAACTTTCCTAAAGGTAAGAGAGTATATTAGCGTGACACATGGCCACGAGTAACATAAGCAGATTTAACACATGTAATTAAATTTTTACATATTTGTTAGTCATAAAACTTTTACTCACAACTTCCATGAAGGTTAGAGAGTATATTAGTGTGACACAAGGTCAAGAGTAATCTAAGTAGATTTAACGCATGCAATTATTTTTTTATTTTTTATTTTAATTTGACTAAAACTTGATGGATCAAATTCAACTAATAAAATTATTATTATTATTTTTTTTTTTGGTAGTTGCTAGGCAATTATATTTCAAGATTTGAAATTGTTAGACGTGTTTGGAGATTGCTTGAATTTTAATGACTTTTGAAAATCATTGGATTTTGGATTTGACAAAACAAATGAAAATGCAAGGCAAATAAAAAAAAATTACTTTATATATATTATGTGTAAACAAACAAATTCAAAATATTTTAATATCTATTTATTTTTTCTTATTTTCCTAATCTAATCAAAAGAGAAAATGTTGTTTCCTCTTTCATTTATTTTTATTTTATTTTATTTTATTTTTTAAATTCAAGATTTAAACATAGTAAAATCTTTTTTAAGGAAACAATATAATTGTGAGACCATGAAATATCCTCTCACATGGATGTTGTGGAGATCCAACGAAGAAAAGAGCTGCACCCATGTAGATCTGCAATGAGGAACATAGTCGGTGCCACCCAACCGAGGTTGCCGGCCAGGAGTACTCCGATGATGAAGTCAGTCCTTGAATCATGAAATAGTATATATCTATATTAGAAGGGGTGTGTGTGTGTGGTGGAAGGAAAACAGACATACCTTTCACTTGGGATCCCCCCTTTATATAGATGGGGGGTGTGATATTTATTTGGGCTGGACCTTTGTAGACTTTGTTTGGGTTAGGCCCAATAAGCTAGTACCTATAATTTTCTGACTCCCACAATTGCCCCAAAACTTTCATTGTCTGTGGTAGAAAGAATGAGAGTTTTTTCTTGCCAAGTTACGCTATTCAAATAGTTGTTAGGTTTTTTGATAAAGGACACTTTGGATAAATGAATAAAATATATGAATGGATGATTGCATGTATGCTTGAATGTATGTATAAATGTACGTATGTCTTGAATGTATAAATGTACGTATGTCTTGAATGTATGTATAAATATGCGTATGTCTTGAATGTATGTATAAATGTACGTATGTTTTGAATGTATGTATAAATGTATATATGTTTTGAATGTATGTATAAATGTATATATGTTGATCATAAGATGAGGGAGGTTGAGCTAAAACCCAAAAAGGAATACAAACAAATCATAACGATGGGCCACAGTATTGTTACCCCCGGACAAGGGCTGTAGGCCGCAGTAATATGACCCCCGGGCGAGGGTGTAGGCCGCAGTATTCTAACCCCCGAGCACAGGTGTAGGCCACGGTATTCTAACCCCTAGGCATGGGTGTAGGCCGCGGTATTGTAACCCCGGGCAAGGGTGTAATATTATGTCGAGTGTAAAGATTGCTTCCAAATATGGAATTTCATGCCGAGCTAGAAATATTTCTATATGTCGAGCACGGAAATGATTGCCTGAATCAAGTAAGACAGATTTAAATAAAGTAGATATATCAATCAAAAAATGGACCACGGTATTATTACCCCCGGGTGAGGGTGTAGACCTGCGGTATTATAACCCCGGGCAAGGGTGTAGGCCTTTGCTAACGGCGCTCTGTGCCGAGTGCGAAGATTGCGATGTACTCAGAGACTTTTACTGATTTTAAGTGGCAACTAAGTGCCAATATGGCAAGGACTTTGAATAATGTATCCTGTATTAAATAAGGTGGACGTGTTAATCACCAGTAATATTGCTTCGCTTGTAGGGAATTGCCAAGTAGATATTGGGCTAACTATTTAATTGCCGACTTGTTCAGTCCGCGTTTAGTCTAAGGTAGACTTGCCCCATTGCTTTCGAATGACAGGTGTTAGTCGGAAGGAATGTAGATTCTTATTGCCCTATGTTGCAGGGAAGATTCGGCTTTGGTAAAATGACGACGCGCAAAAATATGAAAACTGTCAACTGCCAAGTGTAATGTATTGCCCCAAAACGGACGCTTGCTTTAAGCTATGTGAAAAGGAGCGAGAGTTTGTAACTCAAGTAAACATCGTTGTAATGTTTGTACTAAGTTGGCCGAGTATGCATGTATATCAAAGGTGTTGAGATGATGATCGGCTGATGTGCCCCAATTGGAAAGAGGAAAATTGACTAATGTCCCAGTGGGCAATTGTTTTGCCAAATAATGTTGTTAAGCGAATAAAGTTGCCGAATACTGTGGCCAATGTTACTGCATAAAGTTTGACAATGCATAAAGTTGACAAATAATGTTGTTTAGCCGAATAAAGTTGATGCACTGCCAAGTGTCTAGTGTCAAAACACCGGTGTCCGTTTACACTTGGGTCGATGACTGTGCCCGTCGTTTGGTCGGCGATTTTTTTTAGCTTCGCGGTGTGTCGGCATTCCTTCGGAGTTAGTTTTGCAAAGAACTTGGTTGGCAATGGTTGCCAATTTAGTGAAGTTGAGCGTCTTGTCCAACGTATATTTGCGCCATTGCTTTTGAATAAGATTTGTTATTCGGAAGGAATAAAATTGACTTGGGCCAAAGTTGCCGAGTAGGCCGATAATGATTTGAAATGGATTCCGTGCCCCTGCTCGGTGTCGTGGCGAAATCAAAATGAAGTCGAGACAAAGTAGGGTACTTGGTGATATCGGAATCAAATCTGCAATTTATTTGTATTTTTATTTATTTATTTTTATATATATATATATATATTGCGAGCTAAAATTGCAAATTTTGAGTGTACAGGTAGACCCGAAATGCGTCAAATAGCTAGAAAAGGCTATTGGATTACTGTGATCAGACTCCTGATGGCGTAATTATAGCCAAAATAGATTTAACGGCTTAGATCAACAGGGTGTAATGCGACCGCGAAGCACATGATTATTTTTCAGATCTTGCTGGATCATCTCCTCCAGCGAAAGAATTCATTTTCTGGGCAAACTTTGAGTGGCCTGTACGGCTTCGTTTGAGCTCCAATTTTGACGCGGTTTGTTGCGTTGGACTCGTCTCAATGAGTACTTCACGTTGGTATGGGCAAAACTTGAGTTTGACAGCTTCGAAAATTTCAGTTGTCAGAAAATGTGAGTCGTATCGCAATTTTCGGCATACTTTGGTTACTTCTTGACTTCTCGGGTTGGTGGGTTTGGACCCTTTGAGCCGATACGAATCCTATGATATGTTCAGATGTGGATTTCGGCAAGCCAAGATGATAGTTCTAAAGCGAGATATTAGTGCCGAATAAGACATAAAGTTGTTGAATATTGTTGCAGAATAATTATAAACTTGTCAAAGAATGTGCTGAATAAGAAATGTTGCGGTGTAATTTTTGCCAAATAAGTTATAAGCCGAGTTGATCATATGCATGCAGCCTGAATGAAAATATAACTTGCCGAATAAGTCAATAGGTTTGCCGAAACTCCTCGTTGATAATATGCCGAGTAAGTCAATAAAATTGCCGAATTGTTCGTTGGGCCTATGGATGTAAGTTGGTTTGTTGGTGGTTGCCGAATATGCATAGTTGTGTTAATATGCAGTTGATAATAGACCGAATGATGTACCGAATCACAGAGGATAAACAATACGATATGATGTTTGTCGAGTACCGTAAGTAAGTTGATAAGCAACGTCGAAGCTGAATAGTGTTTCCGAAGCCGAGACGGTAATATGATATGCCGTGATAGTAGCGCCGTGCAATGGTGATATTTTCGAGAATTATATTGAGATTCAACGCGGTAGCGACTCGGCACTACCGCGACACCACCGAATTATTTTGCCGAGCAATGATGTAAACCCAACTATAGCTTGCCGAATAAAATACTCATATCATCCATGTCAAGTACTCAGTGAAGATGAAAATTTTCCAAATCCTAACTATTTCAATTAACTAGAATAGGTGTAGAAACATGAGCAAAATCAATGAATCTAGATTAAATACAAGAACATGTATCTGCATAATTACCATTTTCCAGGTCAACATGAGAACAGCCATTGATTTTTATTGACAGTTAGCAAGATACAAGGAAAGAAATCTATCGAACCAACAGCTATCATTAGTTGAATTCTTCAGTGTTACACTCATAATGTGAACCAACTACCTTGGGTGTTTGATGTAATTAAGGAACATGAGGCCTTGCCCCAGAACAACAGCTCCATATATGGTTGGAAAGATTTAAAGCACATGCAGAGGAATGATGACAGACCAGAATATCATCAATGTCATTCTAGTTACATGATTCAGATTACATTGTCCTAATTCCTTTAACAATAGAATATTTGCACAGCATGAAATATGTGAATAATGAATAATGACGATGCCGATTCGTAAAGTTGGGCAGTACCGTGTAGTCGGTTGCTGAGAAGGGAGGAAGAGCTACCAAATAGCCTTGTCAGATTGCCGACTTCAGCGGTAGGTTGCCGAGTAGTAGCTTGGCTTGGCCAAGATGGTTAATTGTGATGCCAAACTAAACCACTGAACAATGAAGCCGAGGTTCTGGTGCTATACTAAGGCACAGTGCCAAGCTTTGTGGGGTTGGTCTCTATGAATGAAGTGCCAAATAGTTTGTATATGAGGTCGATGATGGAGCTCTTAAACCTCTTTTATAGAACATCAAAAATTAGTTGGGCAACAAGAGCCGTATAGATTGCTCCATATTCTCATAAATTATGAAGTAAAAAAGTTAAATTACTTGTGATAATAACTCATGGTTTTATTTATATCAATTTAGTCTAGAGAGAGAAAAAGTGAAGACCCACTTAGTGATGAATAGATCACGCATGAATTTGGCCGAGAAACCCTATTAATGATGCCGAAAAGAGCAGAAACCCATTTTTAGAAAGAATGAGTGAAAACGCTCTGCTTTGTTTTTGTTCTTGTTGGTTTTAGCTACACAAAAAATGATATTCAAAAGATCAACCCACCACAACTGGCATCCTAGATATACAATATTATATGTATGTAGATATGTATATTGCGAATCAAGTTGAATCAAAATGAAAATAAGAGACCCAGCTGTGGGCCGTATTACTTGGGATTGATTTTGCTTTTGTAGAAAGTGCACTAACCTTAAAGCAATCCATATATGTTTACTTACAGCAGTATATTTGTTATGTTCTTCGTTGATCTCATTCAATCGTTCCCACAAACGGCGCCAATTGTGAGACCATGAAATATCCTCTCACATGGATGTTGTGGAGATCCAACGAAGAGAAGAGCTGCACCCATGTAGATCTGCAATGAGGAACATAGTCGGTGCCACCCAACCGGGGTTGCCGGCCGGGAGTACTCCGATGATGAAGTCAGTCCTTGAATCATGAAATAGTATATATCTATATTAGAAGGGGTGTGTGTGTGTGGTGGAGGGAGAACAAACATATCTTTCACTTGGGATCCCCCCTCCCCCTTTATATAGATGGGGGGTGTGATATTTATTTGGGCTGGATCTTTGTAGGCTTTGTTTGGGTTAGGCCCAATAAGCTAGTACTTATAATTTTCTGGCTCCCACAATAATGTATTTCCAAGTGGAGGCATCCTCTTCAAGAAGCCTTCATCTAGATAGTCTAGCTACCAGAATACATAATGGATTATGCATTCTGATATCATGTTAAATTATTAGTTACTAATACATTAAATAATTTAAATTATTAGAGAAAACTAAAATCTTTACCTCTATACATGTATATATATATATATTTATTTATTATTGTTATTTTTTGATTAGGGTATCATAACCTTTGACACTAATACTTGGAATGCAGGGGGTGCTTGTGGATATACTGATGTCCTTGGAAAAGCTCCATTCTACAAAATGGTATCAGCTGGAGGCTTTGCTCTATTCAAATCAGGCATAGGATGTAGGACATGTTATCAGGTGCCAAAGTTCTGAGATCCATTGTATATCTCATTTTAATTATTTGAATCATTTATTTTATAAGATTTTTTTTTTATAAATCATTCAAGATAAATTACAAATATACATCTCAACGTTTATTTAAAATACAAATTATCCCCTGTGATTCTAAAAATTATATCTCGCCTCTTCATGTTAAATTTCTTTTGGCTAAAAAAAAAAAAAAACAAACGAACAAACAAATAAGCTCTTGTTTTAATAAATCATTAAATCAATTAATATTTTGTAATGATATCATAAATATTTTTCAATTAACAATTTATATAGAAGAATAGTTAGAAATTTAATCAATTTGTTGATTCCAATTTTTTAATTCAATTTTCTGAAAATTGAGTTTTTTGTTTTTCATATTTTTTTTTTAGCGAAATTTTTTAATATTTTAAGCATTCATTTTTACTTTTTAGATACACCTAACCTAGATGTACCTAAAAAGTAAAATATTTGTAAAACAATATTTTAAAAAATCAATATATATATAGAAGAATACAAAATTGTATTGAATTTTTTAAAATTGCTTGTTGTATTTTTGGTATTTAGTGAATTTTTTAAAGATTTGTTTTTACAAATATTATACTTTTTAATTGTATTTATATTAAGTGTATCTAAAAAGTAAAAAAATTGTTTAAAATATTAAAGTTTATTGAAAATAAAAATAAAAACACAAAAAACAAAAAACCTCAATTTTATTAATTTTGTTGAATAAAAAATTCTGACAATAGAGTATTTATAATTTTCAGAACCACAGATGACGATTTGTATTTTAAGAAAACCTTAGGGATTGTATTTGTAATTTACCCTAATGAACAATTTTTTAAATAATACTTGTCATCTATTTTTCTTGAAAATAAATATAATAAAATCATAGTGTTATGAATATCGAATGAATCTTTTTTTATTATTATTATTTATTAATGATCAACATACAATACCAAACAGAATGAACAATTCAAATTATTGAAATAGAACCCGTAGTGACTGCATAGACGTCAACAACAACACCCCTCTAGTAAAACAATGGATTGGAGAGAATTCTTCCCCATTATTATTGTTGGAAAATACCAAAAGTGTTTTCATTGTTTTCATACATTGATAATTGAAGCTATCTAACATGTGTATGTATGGTTATGAAAACATATATATAGGTGAAATGCACATCAAATCCAGCATGTTCAGGGTATTCTGCAACAGTAACTATAAGTGATTTTTGCCATGGTACTTGCGGCGCATATTAATTTGATCTAGGGGGTGCCGCTTTTGGAGCCATGGCTATTCGTGGTCGAGAAGATGAATTACGCCATCTTTGGCGGTCTTGGTCGATATCAAAGGTTAGAATATATTTATATTAGTGGGTGTGTGCCTAATTGATAAACGTGTCGTTAAATTTATAAAATATAAATTTTGATTTTGATTTAAAAGTATACATATTAAATACGGCTTCTAGAGTCTTGTTTTCTACTAGAGCAAAGGTCTTCAATTTCTATTCTCTTCACTATATAATTTTGTTTTTAAATAGAGAAATAAGAAGTTAAATTAAATTCATTTTGATACGTAAAATTTGTATTGTTTGAAATCGTAAGAACATTTTAAAAATAAGATAAAGTTCTAACTTACATGTGTTTTACTTAATTTTGTTTGAAGACTCAAAAAAGGATTAACTATTCGTGTCCTTTAATTCATCTATCTCTTTATTTTAATAGACTCTTAATTATTAAACTATATATATATATATATGTAAGAATTTTGAAATACATGAATCTTAAAATTTATTTTTTTAGACTAAAATTTTAGTCCCAAAAGGAGACTAATTCATCAATAAATGTTCAATTTAGTAGCTAAAATATAATAATTTTTTTATCTCTAAAACTTTAATTTAAAACGTGGGGAAAAAACACACACCAATTCATCAAACTAATACTCGTGATAAATCTATAGATCCGAACTGCACCATCTGGTCTTTACATTGAAATGAAGAGAGTCATTTCTTTTTAAAATTTTGATACAATTTAAATGTACTTGGATATAGAATGACTATATACATATATATATATATATATATATTGCAGGGTTCCATGTCACTACACTGGTTTTAACTTGGCATTTAGGATCGATAGTGGATCAAACCCTTTCTATTTTGCTGCAACAATTGAGTATGAAAATGGAGCTGGTGACATCTCCAGAGTTGAAATCCAAAATGGAGCCTCAGGCGGCTGGCTTCCAATGCAACAATCATTTGTTGCTGTTTGGAAAATCAATGCTGCCATGCCTGGTCCCCTCTCTTTTCGCATTACATCATCTTTCCGCCAGATTGTGGTGGCTACCAATGTTATTCCGGTGGGATGGCAGTGTAATCAGATGTACTATTCACATGTAAATTTTTGATGATAGCTTTTAAGAATATCTACCTTTATTAGGGTTTGTTAGACTCTGTTTGGGAAGTCCAAGAATAAAAAAGTCACTTCTGACTGTTTAATCCAAGAATATTGGTTGTTTGGTTTTAAATTGTTTGACTCACAATTAGACTTTGGGGTGTTCTCGTGCATTTGATGCAGTGAGATTTTGAGTACAAGTCTATGGAGTGATATCAATAATCTAACTAGTTAACATGCCAACTTTCTTAGTGTAATGAGATCTAGGTAAGGGTGTAAAAATGGTTAGAGACCCATGGGCGGAACGAAATGGGCCCGCCTGTTTAGGCCCGCTTAGGGCCAGGCCTGAGCCCAATCCTAGCCCCTGGGCTAGGGCTTGGGCCATTGTTTCGAAGTCCGGCCCAGCCCGTGGCCCAGCCCATCGGCCTGCTTAAGGCCCGCTTAGGACCCGGGCCAAAGCCCGGCCCAGCCCATCTGGCCCGCCCAAGGCCCAATGTATTTTTTAATAGAAAATAATAAAATTTTGGTAGAAAAAATTTTAAAAACAAAAAAAAAAAATGGTTAAGTCCGCTTAGGCCCAAGGCCTAGCCCACTAGCCTGCCCAAGGCCCAAATACCCCTGGGATTGGGTTTAATTTTTTTGGCCCGTGGCCCGGCCCGACCCAACCCGAATTTTGACGGGAGCCCGCAAGACCCGATATGGGCTAGGCCCGGCCAGATTTGGGCCCCGCCTGGCCAGATTTACATACCTAGGTCTAGGATTCAAGTTTTTTTTATCAGTAAAAGAGAATAACTTTTATTGATGCATTATTGAAATAATTACAACAACAATAAGGGAAAGACCGAGTGCAAAGACTATCATAACGAAACATATCTATCCCAACTAAATTGGTACTAATAACACAAAGTCAAGTTTGGTGAGAAACCAAACAAAAGTCAAAAACAAACAGGCCCACCAACGAGTACAAGAAGTAAGAACACAACCAAGCAGCTACAGAGCAACAAAACACATCAAGATTTTAAGGAACGTCTCTGATTAAAAATAAAGTCAAAGATCTGAGTGAAGAAACTCCTTGATTGATGCCATAAGCCAAAGAGTTGTCCTAATTTTTATAAACTCGCAAAGATCTGAGTGGTTAGGCTAAACATCATTGAAGATTCAATCATTTCTCAACTTCCATAGAGACCGCAGAACAACCAAGGGTACAGCCCCCAGGTCTGGGATTCAAGTTGATAAAATCAATTGCGAATTAGTAACTTAATTAATTAACCGCTAACATAAGACCTCTAAAAAAATTAACAAGATCCACTTTCACCAATGTTTGGTGAATGTTAAAAAAATTAATTCCTTTTTTTTTTTTTGAAACTGCCTTATCTTTAGTAATTTTCTTTAATTTGTATTGAAAAAATTAGTTTTCTGTTCCTACTAGTCTAGAAAGATAAAATAAAATAAAATTTCTAAAAAATAAATAATAATAATAAATAGAGTAATAATATATAAACAGAAAATTCGCACAGAATTTTCATGCAAAATCATTTGTCACTTTAAAACAAACTACTCATAAAAGGAACTTATATTTACAAAAGAAATGGCACAACACAACTACATTATCAGATTTCCTGCAGTTTTTGGGAGTTGCGGCAAAGGTGTTTAGGTGTGTTCCGATGTTGTCTTGTTCTCTCACTGTTCTGGAAGTCTATGGGAAGATACTCTGTTTTACTTGGTGGTTTGGGTGGGATTGGCTACTCTGTTTGGCATTCTTATTGGGAAGATTTTGGCATTCTTATTGGGATTGCTGCTTTGGGTTCATTGTTTCATTTTCGTTTTTTCCTTTTTCCTCTCTCATTTGGTGGGTTTCTCATCAACTTTGATAGTGTTTTAGTGTATAATTGTACTTCTTTCTCGGTATCAACCTAGTTGGAATCGTCTAGGTTGTTTTACTGCTTTTTGCACTCATCTATTTGCTTTTGATATACTCTTTTGATTCATCTATAAAGTTTTTTCTTTTTACTGATAAAAAAAAAATTTCTTGTGATGTTTTTTATATGAATTTTATCTATAATTTTCCTAATAAATAATAACACATCAACATAGTTAAAATTTTCCAAAAAAATAAAAGCTAATTTTTTTTAGTACTTGCTAGACTTTTTTTTTTTTTTGAAAATTAGTACTTGCTAAACTCACAAGTTGTTTTAGCAAAAAATTAATCTTTAAAATTAAAATAAAATAAAAAAGCAAAAATCTACTAATTACCAAACAAATTCTTAATTGCATTAATGATATTTATCAAAATATACAATTTGTTACACTTTAGTCACATTTTTTAATTTATTCACTTTTGTTACTAAAATATGTAATTTGTTACACTTTCAACTTTGTGATTGGTGTTGTTCATATGAATATTATTAATCCAATTTTTTACATAATTGAACTTCTTTCTTTCTTTTTTTTAATCTACTTAATGAGTTTTATCATATAAACCATTCAGATCATAAAATTGATCCTAGATAAACCCACTAAAGAGCAGCTGTGCCCAAAGCAGAAACTCCTCACACAATGTGAAGTGGTACAATGCTTAATACAACCCACATTCAAATTTGTTTAATGTGATTAGCCCTTATGTAAATCAATAATACTCCCGTAGGTTCAAGAAATGCTTAACCCACTACGATTTATTTTGAAAAATTGGTTAAAAATCAATTTATTAATTTTTACGAAAATATCATTTTACTTTCCAAATTTTTATGCATTTTTCACTTTGACCCCCAGACTTTGATTAATATCAATTTTACATTGAAGCTTTTGAAATTTTGATCAATTTGGCCCATGCCGTCACATTCTGTTTACAATTGGACGGAATATGCCGACGTGACACCAAAGTTCATTTGCAATTTCATTTTATCCTCCAAATTATACCTGAAAAATCAATTCGCCCCCCAAATATAAAAAAAAAATTAAATTTAAATATTTAATAAATAATTTTTTTATCTCAATAATGAAAATTTCAAATTTCAAATAATATATACTTTGCAAAAAAATAATAAAAAATATAAAAATCTTCATTTAGAATTATCTTGAGACTATGAAGCATAGATAATTCGACAAACATGTCGCACATGTACCGGGTACTTACTGACGTATAGTATTTCTGCATACATACTGGATACATAAAACACGTACTCAAATTTTTTCTTCTTAATTTTTGGTGTATCTAGACATATCTAGTAATACCCAAGCCGTACCGTACCTTAGTCGAAAAAATATTTTTTTTCTATTATAAAGATAAAATTCATTTTACTAGACTTCAGTTCTATTTATAGTTTTGTGCTTAGCATCATTTTAAAATTAAGATATAGTTTGTAAGTTATTTAATATAATGATATTTAACTTTGGTTTATCTTATACCTATACTTCTTTTCTTTTTTTCTTTTTTTTTTTGATCAGCAAAATTGAAACTTTATTGATGAAAAAAGCAATATACTTGCAAAATTTACATCAACAAAGCAAGGAAATGCACTGAGCATCATGGCTAACTTCAACAATCCCAATTAGATTGGCAATGCAAAGGAAGTATAATCATTTGCAAGCACTTAACCCAAGATTGGTGAGAAATCAATCAAAAGCAACCAAAGAAAGAAAAAAACAGAACAACAATATAACAGCAGTGCAATAATACAACAATGCAATATCACACCTAAGACCAAGAAATACCTCTAAGCCAAGAAAAAACAATAATCATCATAGCAAATACATCTCTTCACCAACACCAAACCAATGAGCTACCAACAACAGCAACTACACCTCATAACAGTAGCAAAAACCAGCAAATCTCCTGTACCTTATAAACAACATTTCACCTGCTTCAAGTTTGCGACAATATCATGCACTGAGTAATTCACTCCTTTAATATTTGACTTAACCCATAGAGCAATTCTAACTTTCATCATCTTCGTTATCTCTGCAAAATCAAAATTGCCAACATTAAATAAGCAATCATTCTTTAGTTTCCGTAAAGATCATAACATTGCCAAACGGACAACCTTCCAAATATCCAGCTCCTTCTTTCTAAATTTCATACCAGACCACCATTGCAACAAAACATCCACAGAACCTAGTGTTACCCATTTTAAATCCCACCAATTCACCAAATCAAACCATAATTTTCAGACTAATGGACATAAAAGCATCACATGATTAACTGTTTCCACCTTTGCTGTCACAACCCATACCCCACCCCATAAGGGTCGGTGAGGTGACTGGCTAGTAATCTGAGATTACCAAAGGCCTTTCTGTACAATCGAAATAATCGGGGCTAGCGGAAGCTTAATATAAAAATATATATAACAAGTAGTCCAATGAGCTCTACTTCTATATGAAAAGACACATGTACATGATGTTAATTTACCTATCCGGTATTTCATTCATCACATCTTGTACAAAACATTTATATCCATATACACAAAGCATAATAAACATATAACAAAAGCCCGAGAATGTGATCACAAGCTATACAATGGTCTTCACTACCTAGCCTCAACTCGAGGCACCAAAACTCATCTGACTTTAAAGGGTGGCTTGAATCTCTCCTTAAGTTGGTTCTCCATGATGCTCACCTACACATACATATAAAACAATAAGCTAAAGCCCAGTGAATAACATTAACGTAAACAGGTTAGTGAACGAATACCATACATCTCTTAAGCTTAACACAAATCATATCAAAATCATTCACATATCAGAACATAATAGTGGTACATGTAGCAGAACATATCACATATCGTCTTCCAGCTAGAGAAATCGGTTTTGGATACTAAGAGGGGGTTTTTATGTGCACTTAGGGCCGAGCTAGGCCGATCATTCTGATGAACCGATTAAGTGGGCCATAGTAAAAAGGGCTTCGCAGATTGGACCTAGCTTTGTTAGCTCGGTCTAAGTGTGGTGACAATTACTCCGATCGAAGAAATGGTTGCAAATAGCTCGGTTCATATACTCCAATTCGAGGTATAGTTGAACGATGACCGAGCTAAGGCGTCATATGTGGGCCTTGAAATTTGAATTGTAAGAGCAAGGTGGGACCGAGCTAGGTGAAGCACGGTTGAAGCTGCCGCCTAAATATAGCGGTGTTAGCTCGGTTATGTAATCATACAACCGTAGTAAAACCATTTCACTTGGTTAGAGCAGTGAAGAGGGTATTGAAGGATAGGCATTATCTTTCAGAAGTGTGATTCCTAGGAGGACTCTACATTGAGGAATAAAGAGTCCGACTAGGATTGTGCCAGGCAAAACCTACAAAAGCTCATGACAGGACCTATTTACAGGTCTCATAACTTTGATTCTCGAATACACAAAGCTTTTGTCTATTTGTCTATTTTTCTGACTTAGGCATCGGAGAGGTATCTGGCACACACCTGCTAGCTAGCTCACGTTTGTGTTTTCAGGGAGTAAAGCGACGACGTTTGGAGGAGCACAGACTTGATCGACAGGATTATACGAGAACATTATTTCGTGCTCATACAATTGGCGTTGTCTGTGGGAAATAGACAAAGAACAAAACCACTTGATCAAGTTCTTCTCTCTAGATTGAAAGCAATGGCACACGATGAAGAATTGTCGCAGTCTGCTGTTGATGGGCAAACCTCAAAGGGGGATGAGAGGCGCGAGGGTTTACCTTGCATCCCAGCCATGCAGTTAGAACCTCGGACGGAACTCCAAAGGGATTCGAGGCAGAGGCGGGGCACGAGCCACCGTCGCTCTCAAAGTCTTGAAAGGCAAAGGTGAAGACTTGATCCTCAAGTTACGGAGGACCGCGTGAGGAGCAAGGCAGTTAATCGGGAGGATAGCGGCGGACATAGAGACAATGAAGCACCGGATAAAAGGAAAAGGGGTGGCGGCAGGAGAGGGGCTCAAAGGTAACACGTCCCCCCGCCACTCGCGGCACGCAGGTCACACCATCCCAAGTCGAAAGCAGGAGCCTTAAAACAGGCAACACTCAATCGAGGACTTCCAAGGCTCGTTACTCTGATGCGAGAGAACGAGGCGAAAGGTCGTGTCTTGAGGAAGCACCTATCGGCCCTCCCACACGCATCGAGACAACATCTAGGCACCTGAGTTGCCTAGATCATCGACTTCTTGACGATGCTTGAAGAAAGGGCACGATGGAAGGAGGACACGGGGCTCGCGACCAGCGAGTTTGACACTCTGACGATTAGCCCTAGAACACATGGGAGTGTCGAGGTAGGAATGTCAATGCGCACCTTACTTAAGAACCAACGAACAAAGTATTAGCAAGGTTCTGAGCTCGCCGTTTGTTCCGGTAATAGAGAATGCATCACTACCTTCGGGCTTCCACTAGCCCAAATTCACTACTTATGAGGGGAAGATAGACCCCTACATGCACTCAAGCCACTTTTGCCAGGTTATGGCAGTATACCAGCAAAACGAGGCCCTGATGTGTTCATGTTCCCATCTAGCCTTAGCGACCTAGGTCTAACCTGGTTCGAAAGGCTACCAGAAGGCAGCATCGCCTCATGGGCACAATTGGCATAGGCGTTCGTGACCAGATTCAGAACAAATAGCAAGACACCAGTAGAGATTGATCAGCTACTCTCCATTGACATGGGCAAAAATGAGACATTAAGGTCTTACAATAGTTGATATTGGGAGACTTTTAACCAGATAGGGGATTGCCCTACAAATCTCGCCATCGCACAATACAAAAGGGGTCTACGGTTAGAAACAAATTGAGGGACTCAATTACTATGACGCCACCCCTCACGATGAAGGCCCCAATGGAGAGAGTGCACCAACATATTCGCGTCGAGGAAGATAGCGCCCGTGCTAAAGCAAAATCTGGCACAATAGCAATACCAGATAAAAAGACTACAGCAAAAGTCAACGTAGTAGAACAACCAAGAAGGAATAGGCGAGGCAGGTGGGCCAACAGAGAGGACCCAGACAAAAGGCGGTTAAGAGTTCGCACTGCCATTACCACAGTATTCAATTAACCTATCTACCGAATTCCCAGTGAGATACGCAATGAACCTTTCGTCCGGTGGCCAGCTAAGTTAAGAGAAGCACAAAAAGACTATGACGAGAGGTCCCGGTGTACCTTTCATGATAAAAAGGGGCACCGCACTGAAAATTGCACGTCGTTAAGGCAATATCTGGAGGAGTTAGTGGCAGCTGGGCACCTGGACCAGTACATAGAAGGAAGGACACAACCAGCCCCCCAGAACCACAACAAACCAAATGGGATGCCGGTCGACGCTCCACCTCAAGGCGTAATTAACGTTATACATGGGATATTCGAACCTGAGTGGGTATGTGAGCTCAAGGGGATGATCAAAAAGGCTGAGCACTTAAGGGAGGTATCAAGTGCACAACCTGTTATCAAAAATGGGAGAACAGAGGCCACAAATGTCATATCTTTTTCAAACAAAGATTTAGCAAGGATATATTTCCCACACAATGATGCACTGGTTGTCATTCTACGCGTCAAGAATTTCGACATCAAGCAGATTTTGATTGACCAAGGAAGCTCATGTGAGATAATGTATTATGAAACCTTCAAACAAATGAAACTGGAGAACAAAGACCTGGCACCTACGACATCTCCCCTAATCGGATTCAACTCAATGCCAGAATGGCCAGTGGGCAAGATAATCCTCCCAGTCAAGGCAGGAACCCTGACAAAACAGATGGAATTTTGGTATTGAAAGTCCCTTCCACTTACAACATAATCCTAGGGAGAACATGGTTGCACGCCATGCGCTCAGTGGCATCGACCTACCATTAGGCATTATGATTCCCCAACGAAACCGGCGTGATTGAAGAAGTCTTAGGAGACCAAATCATGTCAAAGCACTGTTTAAATCACGATAAATGGAAGTCGTCTTTGCAAAAGGGTTTGTACAGATGGTGGAAGAACCAAAGAGCAATGAACTGAAGGCAGTGGAAGACTTGGTTGAGGTAAGGATAGATGAAAAGAACCCAAAAAAGTTCTTTTTGCTCGGCTCGTCGTTGTCCAGCACTGAGAGAATAGAGGTCATGGAATTCTTAACCTCTAATATCGAAGTGTTTGCCTGGATACCATACGACATGCTTGGCATTGACCCGAACTTCATCTGTCACCAACTCAATGTCCACCCAATTGCTAGACCAATTATACAATGCACTCGCAGATCAGCACTCCACCACACAGAGATAGTGGCAGAGGAAGTGGGAAACTTATTGAAGATAGGAGCCATCAAGGAAGGGCACTATCCCAGGTGGATCTCCAATACTGTTGTAGTGCCAAAGAAGAATGAAAAATGGCGTGCTTGTGTGGACTACAGAACAGTCAACAAGGCATGCCCAAATGACAATTTTTCCCTCCCACGGATAGACTAACTAGTAGACCTGACGGCAGGACACAATCGACTTAGCTTCCTTGATGCGTATAGAGGTTACCATCAGATCACTATGTACAAACAAGACCAGGAGGTCACATCATTTACAACGCCTAGAGGATTGTATTGTTACAAGGTCATGCCCTTTGGCCTAAAGAACGCAAGGGCTACATTCCAACGGATGGTCACCAAAATGTTTGAACCATTGTTAGGCAGAACAATGGAGGCCTACATAGATGATATAATGGTCAAAAGCAAGGATGAGAAGGACCATCTCAGCGACCTAGATGAAATGGTCCAAATTCTGAAAAAGAACAAGTTGCGTCAAAATGCGTCCAAGTGTGCATTCGGTGTGAGATCAGGAAAATTCCTAGGCTTTCTGGTAACCAACCGAGGTATAGAAGTAGACCCCTCTCAGATCAAAGCAATCCAGGATCTTGAGAGGCCTAACGTAGTCAAAAAGGTGCAGCATCTCACTGGCCTAGCAGCCGCGCTCAACCGATTCATAAGTCGGTCGTCAGACAGATGTCGACCATTCTTCCAAGCATTAAAGGGCAAGTTTGAGTGAGATGAAGAATGCGACTGCGTCCTAGCAAGCTTGAAAGAGTACATGTCTTCTCCACCATTGCTAGTAACCCTAGTACTTGGAGAATAGCTCTTTTTATACTTGGTGGTTTCACAGTATGCAGTTAGCGCAGTGTTGGTCAAAGCGGAAGGAATCTAACACCTGCCCATCTTCTATGTTAACAGAACCTTGCTGGGTGCAGAAACTAGGTACCTACCATTGAAAAAGCTGGCCTTAGCTTTGATGATGGCCTCAAGGAAGTTGTCACATTACTTCCACGCCCACACCATAATTGTCCTAACAGCCTTTCCCTTAAAAGCATTGTTTGAGAGGGCGGACTTTTCTAGACAAATCTTGAAATGGGCGGTTAATTTGGGGACGATTTGATATCAAGTTTCAACCTAGAACCGCAATAAAAGCCCAAGCTTTGATGGACTTTGTGGCTGAGTTCACACCAGGAAGCCATCACATACACTTGATTGACTGACTAACATGGCCCGAAGAAAAAAGGAAAAGTGCATTTGGGCTGCCTGACCCCTATCTGAGGATACCCAACCACATTGCAAGCCTTACAGGATTGAAGACAGCAAGGAAGGGATAGACCATGCTATTCCTAACAACGACTCATCAACAAGTAAAAACTTGAGGTAGTCAAATAGCGAAGAGCAAACCCCAACAGCAGGTATAGACTTGGAAGAAAACATCACCAACACGCATGACCCCAAGACATCATCCGATCCCTCTACTTCTTTGGAAACTATTAAATCGGAGAGATGTGGAAGCTCTTCGTGGATGGAGCATCCAATAGGCACGGTGCAGGGCTTGGCATAGTCCTCATCTCACCAGATGGCCTAATAGTAGAACAAGCAGTTGTAGACACCCCATTTTTGACCGACCTTAAGACTCAGACATCACCAATTGAGCGCTCGGTGATATTGCATATTGTGCTCGTTCAGAAGTTTCAGAGTCTCGGCTGTAAGCCTTGCCTCCGGACTTCCGGATTCTTTCGTGCCTTGCCTCGGTTTGCGAACCATACTCTATTTTCTCTATTTTCTCTTCCCGAAGGAAGGGAGAGGTCTCGTAGATCATCTCTCAGTGGCCATAGGCTACGTTTCGTGGTCATAGGCCATTTTTCCCGTTTGGAGCTCGGTTCCCAGTTTTTCAGAGCCGACGGCCGTGTGCCTCGGTTCGGGACCGCCTAACCACCTCCGTTTGCTCCGATTTTTGGTATACACCTTATTTCCTCCTTTTGAGAACAACGTGGCTGAGAGACCAACCGTGGTGAACGCCACCTTGATGCTCAACGGCCTTTGTTTTGGGGCCCCGAGCCAGCGTTCGATCCACTGAACCTTCGTTTTGCATCCGTCTTGGTTCATTTTTGGTAGAGACCTTATTTTCATTGTTAGGAAGGTTGTAGGAGGGTGGAAGGCTAGCAATTTTTCTGAAAAGCCAGTTTTATTTCTTCATCGCTCTCCGTCGCCAGTTTTCCTCACTAGAAAGCTAATGTTGACCACTCTCGGGCCACTTTCTTTAGCCCTAAACCCCATATTTGTGTTGTACACACCTGGGAGGCCACCAATGTGAATAGGCTAGCCAGTAATTGTTTCTAACCCTTTTGAACCCCTCTAAAAATTTGGCTTTTCTCTCTCTTGGTTCACATTTTCTGGGTTTTGACCACATATTTGTGTTGTGCACACATGGCAGGCCACCTTTTTGGGTGGCCGGCCAGCAATTTTGATTGACCCTTTTGACCCCTGGCCGGCCGGCCAGGAGGGGTGGCTGGCTGACCACCTGAACCTTTTGAACTTGGCTGGCCATGATCCTCTCTCCAAGTGTATTCCAGTTGTGCCAGCTGTTTTCCCCCAGATTCTGTATCCGAGGGGCTGCCTTTTGGGGGGGAGGGGAATTTGAATTTGTTTTCCCCCCCCTTTATTCCTTGGCCTCTCCTCTATAAAGCCAGCACCCCAGCCCCATTTTGAAGGGTTACAAAAATTGATTGGAGCCTTTGCATACAACTCTCCCTCTCCATCTCTTCCAAGCCTCAAAACATCCTTGTTTTGCACCATTTACCCTACACCTCATAGCCTATCACCTCCACACTCCATTCCAACATCTTGAGACTGATTTTCAGAGGCTAGGAGCTCCTCTTCTTGGACCAAAAGCTGCTGGAAAGTTGTGCTACAAGGGTGAGTCCTCTTCTCCCTCTTTCTTGCCTTATTTTGTTCTATATCTTAGCCCCTTTTTCTTACGTTTTTGGGCTCTGAACCAAACTGTAAATAGTCATATTTTGAGCTCCTCTTCATGTTTGATCAAGGAATTTTTGCTGTTTGAGGTCTTCTCCTTACCCTTTGTGTTTAATCTCTCTTTTAGGCCTATTTTTGCATGGTATTTTAGTCTTATTTGTGAGCTGTTTTGAACTTGGTCATAAACTATGAAATATCTTGTTTTGAGCCCCTCTTAAACTTTGTTGAAGGGCTCTCCTCTATTTGAGGCCAGATGCTACCACTTGTCTCTTTATCCCTCTTTTAGGCCTTTTTCTTGCATGTTGTTTTAGCCTCACTTGTGTCTGTTTTCGAGACTTGATATAAACTGTAAAGTGCCCTTTTTGGAGCCCCTCTTCAACTTTGTTGAAGGGCTCTTTGCTATTTGGGGCCAACTGCTGTCCCTTGTCTCTAATCTCTCTTTTAGGGCCATTTTTGCATAATAGATTGGCCCTATTTGTGTTCACTTTTGAGATTTGTTATAAACTGAAAAAAGTCTTTTTTTAAGGCCCTCTTGATATTTGATTTGGGGAATTATTTTGTTTGAGGTCATATGCTCCCTTGTATGCTTGATTGTCCCTTGTTGTGAGCCTTACACCTATGCTCTTGTTGCATGCTCGGTTTGGGCCACTGTTTTGAGCCTTCAAATCAGAGGGGGTGACCCTCTCTCACCTTGACTTGTTTGGTGGTCATTTTTGGCCTTCCAAAGAGACCCTATCTTACATGCTTTGAAGTCACTTTCTAGGGTCAATTTGGTGAGTTTTAAGACTACCATATTTGATTTTCATAGTTGTTTATGCCATGCTAAGTGTCCACCTTGTATGTGCTTAATAATTCCTTGCATGGCCCTCTAAAGGAACTCATCATTTTTTCATGTATTGGTTGCAAATCCATGGTTATTTGGGCATATTTTCACATGTTTTATTCACTGATTTTTGCTGGTTTGGTGAGATTCCATGTGCATCCTATACTTGCAATATAACTCATGTTTGCTAGCCACTCTTGTATGCTATTTTAGTCCACCATGCTAGCATCTTTTGGCCATGCTTTAAACTGGAAATGTTCATGTTTTGGGACTGCCTTGGCTCTGTTTTTATACTTCATAATCAAATAATACATGCTTTGTATAGCTATAAGTCATTCCATGTGCCTAGTCTTGAGTTTCGGGGTTCATCTCAAAATCAGTGGGCTGCGTGTTCATCTTAAAGTTCGGGCTGCGTGTTCGATGTTAAGTGTTTGGGCTGTGTGTTCAAATTTCAAAATCAGTGGGCTGCGTGTTCACCTCAATCTGGGCTGCGTGTTCAGAAATTCAAAGCTTGGGCTGCGTGTTCAAATTTTAAAATCAGTGGGCTGCGTGTTCACCTCAATCTGGGATATGTGTTCAGAAATTCAAGGTTTGGGCTGCGTGTTCAACCTGTTAATCAGTGGGTTGCGTGTTCACCCTCAATCTGGGCTGTGTGTTCAGAAATTCAAAGTTTGGGCTGCGTGTTCAACCTTCTGTCAAGTGTGTGCTGTGTGTGCACCTTCCATTCAGGCTGTGTGTTCAGAAATTCAAGTGATTGAACTATGTGTTCAAGATGCAAACAGAATACGGTGTCATAGACTAAAGCATTCTAAACAAGCTGTGCACTCAAACGAGCGGATAAACATGGCAAAGCACGAAATGCATGGAAAATGCAGGATACGTTGCAGAAAATGTAAAAACGAAGTAAATACCTCTCGTGCCTCATGGGAGAGGTGGGACTCTGGCTCTCGCGAAAGCAGATCCCCGGGCGCTCGATCATCAAAATCAGTAAAGTGATAAAAAACAGCCCGCGGAAGAATATATGTCGGAGGGTTGTACCTCTCGGGTATGAAGGGTTGAACTCTCGGAGGCAGAGCCATGATATCGGGATCATCCCCGGCGCTCAGAGGACCTCCACCGTGAGGGAAATGACCAGCCATTTCAGAAAATCTGCAAAAAGGAACAAAAATGAGCAAAATAAGCCAAAATTAGAAAAAGTCAACAAAAGTCAACTTTCGGGAAATGAAAAAGTCAACAAAAGTCAACTCCCAAGAAAATCTTCCAAATGTTGAGACAAACTCACCTCAAGTGGCGAAAATGAAGAAAGAGGCACCGAAATCAAAATTTAATTGGTTCAAAGTGAAGAAAACCGAAGGATTTCGCGAAACAACTTCGCGTGGGGCGTTGGAAAACGCGTATGGGGCACATATTTGAGAGGGAAAATGCTCTAGGAAGGTAGAGGAGGCAATTTCAGAGCAGGAGTTGTGAAGAAAAAGTGTTTGGCCGAATGGATTTAAAGAAATGAGGGCAAAAAGACCAAACTGCCCACGGTTTTGGAAAAGTGGCGGTAGGCTACCTTTTACGGCGGTGACCACCCTCTCCCTCAAACACAGTCGATGGCCTCCCACAGGAAGAAAAGCGGCGGGTGGTGTTCCCCATGTGGCCACCAAGGTCTCTGCAAATTTTGATAAGGATTGGAGTCCCCGGGACCCGGGAAAGCACAAGCAAAGTGCATTTTTTGTCGCGAAATAAACCGTCGGAACTTCAACTCCAACTTCGATCGTTTTGCATCGTTACTAAATCAAAAGTGAGATGTATCCTTTTTGAACATGTTGCGACCCCTCCGGGAGGTAAATCGGAGGTCGCGATTGAGCTGCCCTCATCAAAAACTTGCATTTCTTTGCTCGTCGTTTTACGACAAATTCGCATTCGAGTTCACATTTATTCTGCATTGTTATGCACGTCACTTGCATTCTCATGCACACCACTCATACTATTGTGCACGTTTCACGGGTATTGTCATACCCTCATGCTTAGCTCGCATTGTTACACGCGTTTCTTCTCACATTGCGATGCACTTTCCCATCGACATCACGTTTGTTTGCATTCGATATCACGTTTAACATATGTTGCTAACTATGTTGTGCTTGTTGAGTTTCTTCCTTTTGCAGGCACGATATTGTATGTACAGTTCATTCGAGGCTGGTGCAACCAGACGAACCGCGCAGGTATTGTATCTTCTCCGTGTGAGACATGGCAAGGATTGAATAATTCTCCGTATTTTTTTAACTGCATGAAATGTAGTTTTTGCATTGCATTCTTGCTTAAAACTGTTGCATCTATTGTGAATATGTGCTTCATTACAGCTTGCTGTATTTGCATGGTCATTGAGATACCTTCGGCTTCTTGCATTGTCAATTGCATTTTGCCCTCCCTGCCTGCGGGCACGTTTCTTTCTGTTCATCTCGCCTATTTGTTTAAGTCTTCGGCCTTGTCGAAAATGGGTTGTCTCTGGGCTTTGACATTCACTCCTGTCACGTGTGACTTTCGAGTTCTGTCAAATAGGGACAACTGTAGACACCCCATTTTTGACCGACCTTAATACTCAAATGTCACCGATTGAGCGCTCGATGATATTGCATATTGTGCTCGTTCAGAAGTTTCAGAGTTAAAAATTCCACGACCTCTATTCTCTCAGTGCTGGACAGAGACGAGCTGAGTGAAAAGAACCTTACCCCTACCAAGTCTTCCACTGCCTTCTGTTCGGCTGCTTTGCTGATAGCTATAAACAAATCACTCATTTCTAGCTCATCCACCATCTGTACAAACCTTTTTGCAGCTCGGATGCCATTTACCATGATGAAGCACTGTTTCAACATGATTTGGTCTTCTAAGACTTCTTCAATCACTCCGGCTTCGTTGGAGAACCGTAATGCCTAATGGTATGTTGATGCCACCGAACACATGGCGTGCAACCATGCTCTTCCGATGATTATGTTGTAGGTGGAAGGGACTTTCAATATCCAAAATTCCACCTGTTTCATCATTGTTCCTGCCTTGATTGGAAGAATTATCTTGCCAGTGATAGTCGGAATAGAGTTGAAATTGACGAGGGGAGACGTTGCAGGCGCCAAGTCTTTGTCCTCCAATTTTAATTGCTTGAAGGTTTCGTAGTACATTATCTCGCACGAGCTTCCTTGGTCAATCTGAATCTGCTTGATGTCGAAATTCTTGCAGAGTGACTACCGGTAGCGTCATTGTGAGGCAATGTAGCCTTGTTAGATCCTTGTCGAGAAGGAGATGGCGTTCATTGCCTTTATTTTTCCCTTTTGATTGTAGGTTGTGCACTTAGTACCTCCCTCAAGTGCTCGGCCTTTTGATCATCCTCTGAGCTCACAAACCCACTCGGGTTCGGCGATCCCATGTATCACATTGATTATGCCTTGGAGTGCACCAAGCATCCCATTCGATCTCTTTGTGGTGGTCTTGAAATTTGGTGTGTTCCCCAATATCTTGGGTTTAGGTGACCGTGACCACTAATTCCTCTAAATGTAGCATCAATGGTGAACATTTTTTAGATTCAGCCCTTCTCGTCATGGAAGGTGCAGCGGTACCTCTCATCGTAACCTCTTTGTGTTTCTCCCAACTTGGTGGGCAGACGGTTCATCGGGTATCTCGCTAAGAATGCAGTAGATAGGTTCGTTAAATACTGTGGTAATGGAAGTACGGACTCTCAACTTCTTTGTTTGGGGGTCCTCTCTGTTGGCTTGTCTGCCTTGCCCATTCTTGCTCAGTTGTTCTACCGTGTTGACTCTCGCCGTAATCTTTTTATCGGCCTTGTTGTTGTGCCAAATTTTTCTTTAGCAGGCACTATCTTCCTCTACCCAGATATGTTGATGCACTCTCTCCATTAGGGCCTCCATCGTAAGGGGTGGCATTATCATCATTGAATCCCTCAACTTGTTACCGGCCCATTAAACCCGTTTATCTTGTCGATGGCGAGGTTTGTAGGGCAATCCCAATCTTATTGAAAGTCTCCTAATATCGACTGTTGTAAAACCTTAATGTTTCCTTCTCGCCCATGTTAATGGAAAGTAGCTGGTCAGTCTCCACTAGTGTCTTGGTATTTTTTCTGAATCTAGTCACAAATGCCTCTGCCAATTGCGCCCATGAGGCTATGATGCCTTCTGGCAACCTTTCAAACCATGTTAGGCCCAGGTCACCAAGGTTGGAAGGAAACAAGATACACATTATAGCCTCATTTCGCCGATATGCTGCCATAACCTGGCGGAAGTGGCTCAAGTGCATGTAGGGATCCGACTTTCCCTCATAAATAGTGAATTTGGGCTGGTGGAAGCCTGAGGGGAATGATGCATTCTTTATCGCCGGAACGAACAGCAACTCTGCAACCTTGCTAGTGCTTTGTCAGCTAGTTCATAGGCAAGGCGTGGCTCTGACTTTCCAACCTCGACACTCCTATGCGTCCTAGGTGCCAATTGTTGTAGTGCAGAGACTCTGTGGGGGTCGCGTGCCTGAGTGTCTTCTCTCCTTCGAGCCATTTCCTCAAGCACTATCCGTGTAGTCTGCCGACCTTAGCAACTCTGTGCCAAGGCGTCATTTAGTGTGAATCTGAGGGCTGTGCTTTTTCCTTCCATATAAGACTTTTAGGTCCTCGTTCTCTTAGACACAGATACGAGTCCTAGAAGTCCTTGATTGTGTATCGCTTGTCCTAAGGCTCCTATTTTCAGCTTGGTGTGATGGTGTGACTTGTCTGTCACGATCTTCCGAGTGGTAGGAGAGCGTGTTACCTTTGCGCCCCTCTTCCGTTGTCACCCATTTGCCCTTTATCTGGCGCTTCATAGTCTCCATGTCTGCCACCATCCTCCTTATTAATTCGTCTTGCTCCCTCACGCAATCCTCCAAAACCTGAGGATCCAACCTCCGCCTTTGCCTTCGGGACTTTGGGGCGGCGAGGTGGAGCCCGTCTCTCCGTGTGTCCCTCTAGGAGTTCCGTCCCTAGGGGTTTAACTCTGCCATGGATGGGATAAAAGGTAAGCCTTCGCGTCTCCCACCTTAGGGTTTTCCCATCAATAGCAGATCACGACAAATCTTCATTGTGCGGCATTGATTTCAACTAAAGAGGAAAACTCGATCAAAAGGTTTTGTTCTTTGTGTTTTTTCACAGACGGCGCCAATTGTACGAGTACGAAATAATCTTCTCGTATAATCCTGTTGAACAAGTTTGCACTCATCCAAACGTCATCGCTTTACTTCCTGAAAACACAAACGTGAGCTAGCCGGCGGGTTTGCGTTGGATACCTCTATGATGCCTAAGTCAGCAAATAGATAATAGACAATAGACAAAAAGCTTTATGTTTTTTAGAGTAGAAATTGTGATACATGTACATAGGTCCTGTTATCAGCTTTTATGCATTCTACCTGGAAAAATCCTAGTAGGATTCCAACTCTCCTAATAAGAGTCTTCCTAGGAATCAATCACACTCCCAGTAAAGAATGCCTATCCTGATAACACTGTATTCACTACTAACCAAATGAGATGGTTTTCTCCTTGACTAAGTTGGTGCGGTTTAACCGAGCTAGCTTATTTTTGTCGTGCTCTCAACTAAGTAATGATGTAGATGGCGTTCTCGGCCTTCCTTTTTACTAATACCTCAGCCAACTACCAGGCCTAGCTCTAGATAGCTCGGTCAAACCCTTCCCGAAGTCTCTGCCCAGTTTGGTACTCGGACGACCTGGGACCGAACTATTGAAAGCCCATACCTGACCCTTAGTCCGGCCCAAAACAAAGATTAATGGATCGTAGCTCGGCCCAATTTCTCTTTAAAAATTACCCTCTCAATTTGGAATTCTTCAAACATTTCAAAAGGAGTACAAAAACCTTTTAGTAAGTTTTGGACAAATGTATAATTTTAAACTGTAACACTCTAATGTAATACTCCAAAAACAATCCTTAGTATACTTTTATCAAATGTAACACTTTAATATAACACTCTAAAAAAACTCCTTAGTGTAACACTTCAACATAACATACAAAAAAATTCATTAGTGTTCCTAAACGTAACATTCTAATTTAACATTTCAAAAAAAGGATGTGAGATTCTTCAAACCTTTCCAAAAAGAGTACAAAAATTCGTTAGTAAGTTTTGGGTAAATATATAATTTTCAAACTGTGAGTGTTATGTTTAGAAAAAATATATTAAATAGTTTTTTAGTATTTTTTTGTATTACATTGGAATGTTACGTTTGAAAAAAAGTACACTAAGGAGTTTTTTTTTGTGTTACATTGGAATATTACATTTCGAAAAAATACAATAAAGAGTTTTTTTGGATTGTTTCGTTGTTACGTTTAGAAAAAAAATATACTAAGAAGTTTTTTGGGAGTGTTACGTTGTTACATTTGGGGAGTTTTTTTAGAGTGTTACATTGTTACGTTTAGCAAAAGTACACCAAAGAGTTTTTTAGTGTATTATATTGGAGTGTTACGTTATTAGAATATTACATAGGAATATTACGTTTTTGTTCATAATGTGGGATTTGTTCCATGAGGAGGAAAAATTCAAAACCTCTATAGTGTAGATTGTCCAAATATGTAATTTTACATTTGAAGAAATCTACTTTTATCCTTAAAAAATTAAATCCAAACATGTAAGTGACCGCACTTTTGTGTAATTTCCACTTTAATAAGACATTTGGGTTCATAAGAAAAAAAGAAAGATTAAACTATTCACAATATCACATTTTTAGATTTATTGATGTTTCACTTTGTTTTCTTTTTTGTTTTCAAATCCACTATTCATGATCCAGATTCCAAATATAATATTAAAAATCAATTATTATGTAAAGTGGTTAGGTCACAAGGCCTGCTATGGTGGAAGGTGGAGATTCACATCATGCTACAATTCCAGAGCTAATTCAATTTCATAATCAATTTCATTTCATGCTTCAAACTCACGTTTGATTCGTTTTAAGGTTTCTGAGTCTCGGAACAATTATTTCATCAACTTTCGTGTTCATTAATGCTCAATTGTTGCTCGTACGTGAAAATAAAAACAAAAGCTAACATGTAGTAATAAAGTTATGAAGATTAGGTTTTGAGCCTCCCACGTGAAATTAAAAACAAAAACTAACACTTTTATATAATAATTATAAAGATTAGGTTTTAAGGCTGTACCCATCTATCTATATATTATATAAATAAAAGGGAATTTTTAATTTTGAAAGCTCTAAGAGTTTCAAAACTCCAATCCAATTATGTTGATTTTTTGTTATTTTTTAAAAAGAGAAAACTATCATTGGCTATTCAAAATTGAAATTTAAAGTTTAAAATTTACATATCATTGGCTATTGAATTCACCTATGATTTAGGAATTTAAATTTCAAAATTTTACACCTAACAATATATATATATATATATACTTTAAGGAATTGCTTTTCATAATAGAAATATATTATATATTTTACCTAACTAATTAATTACTTTTTTTTTTTTAGCAAGAATTACTAAATCCCTTCTAAAAAAAAGGGAAATTTATAGAAAAGTCCCAATTTGACAACTCTCGTACCATTTAATCCCGCGTTTGATGTGTTTGATTGTGTAGTCCTCATTATGTGGAACGTCTTACCACGAAGTCCTTTTTCAAATTATGATGGCCATTGGTTGGACATATGTACCCTCAGTAGTTATTTAGGATAGGTATTGTATATTTTGGAATATGCAATCAGACGTTTGCGTCGAGCCGCTGGATTCAATTTGCGAAGGGTTTTGACGGAGAATAGGGTTTTGGGTTTTGCTATGTGTGAGGTGGGAGTGGGGTTTCTGCAGTCGACGTGATTAGTTTCCGCCATGTTCAGGTATGGCACACTGTTTCTCTGTCCCGTATAATGTATCATTTCGTGTTGACAGGATTCTGGTCGTTTTGGTTTTCTTTGCACTGAACCTTCCAGTTCATTTCATGTCAATACAGTAATCATTGTTGTAAACAATTCTATTTATGTTATAGATGGACTCCTTTTTCATGCTTTTATGTTGTCACCAATCCATTAATGTTGCATATGAACTGCAACCGCCATATAACTTTGCCAAACTTGTCGATTTTGTTTGTACCAAATACGATGTCCTGTCACCGGGGAAAGTGTTGTTGTTCTACAAGATTCCGGGGTATAACAATTTTGCCTTGTAGAACGACATTGACATGCAGAACATGGTATGCCTTGCCCGGTTATTCTGATTACAACTTGTTGATGTGGTTATTGAATACCACCGGGGTGAGGGGGATGGTCCTCGTGTTGCTGAATATCCCCACGTTGCAACTAACTCCCCTGACCAGTTAACAGTACAAAGTGACATGGATGTTGATGACGGGGTGGATTTGTTGCCAACATTTTGTCCAAACAATGACAAGGTCTTCCTATCACATTCATGGGCAACTGGATTCACTCACATAGGGTAGGGGTTTGAGGGTGGTGCTTGAGTTCGCAATGTATTCTTTGAAATCTGGCGATCGAATGTGGATTTCAATTCAAATACAAGAAAAATGATTCTATCCATGTAACATTGTTTGTGCAATGCTCGAGACTAATGGATGTACATGGTGCATTCATCCTCGCAAATTAGAGGCAAGCGGATTTTTTACCTTGAAAATGGAATAGTGAACACATTTGTGGCGTGGCCGTCATTGCCGAAAAATTTGCTAGTGGGTGCGAGTTAGTGTCGACATTATTTCTAGCACGTGTGCGTGACCACTCACCACGCCTCTAAGGTCATCCTAGATTTGAAACAAAATTACAGGTGGACATTAGCTACCGCGTTCGTGGTGAATTCGAAAAAAAAGGCGGCGAACTATTCGGGCTCGAACATTTCTTTCGATCGATTCTGATGGTGCGGTGATCTTGTGATAGCACACAACCAGTAGTTACATTAAATTGAGTCGATGACCAAACCCTATGTTTCACCTAGTACTTCATATCATTTAAAGCATGCATTGACGGTTTTAATCATTGTCGTCCGTTGCTTTTCCTGGACGCTACTTTTCTGAAAGGACGTTTGAAAGGATTCCTACTCGCTGCCACTGCGATGGATGGCAACCAAGGTTAGTACATCCCATTGCCTGAAAATCAATGAACTATTTCATCCAACCAATTTTGTTATGAACAAATATGTCATATTAACCCACAAAGTCCTCAACATTTGGTTTCGCATTCCGTGTCAGGGTTATTCCTCCTCACATACGCAGTTGTGGACTCCGAGAACATATCGAACTGGTCCTAGTTCCTTCAAAAACTTGCACAAGTGGTTAATGTGGATAGGCAACTGACGTTCATTTCTAACAGAAATGATGGTTTGTATGAAGCGATGCCAACCGTTTTTCCAAACACGGAACATGGTTTCTGTCTCCAACATTTGCAGAGGAACCTAAAGGACAGGTTACGGTATTCAAACATTATGCATTGTATTGGGTTGGTTACCAAACTACGACATTGTGCGTACGCACCAAAGGTCGCCACATTTAATCAGAAAGTGGAACAATTCCACAAATCAGGACGTGGCGTTGCTGCTGAATTCATAGCAAACACATATCCACAAAATTGGGCAAATGCCTTCTTCAGGTGCGCCTCTTATGTGTTCTTACCAAATTGCATGTGGCATATGTAAAGAACCCAATCACAATACTATGTTATGACGAGTACATTAATATTCTCTCCTCATTTAACAATTTTCAAAGGCAACCGTTATGGAGAGATGTGTTCTAATGCCGCCAAATCATTCAACTCATGGATAAGGAAGTCACGCAACCTTCCAATAACCTGCATGGTTGACAGTATTAGAACCAAACTAATGCAGCAAATGGCCAAACATCATGTGGCATCCCAAACTTGGACCGGCGCAATTTGTCCCAAAATGGAGGCCCGCTTGGATACAGCTTTCAACACAGGCAAGTTGTGGAATGTCAGCCAGTCAAATACAGACATATACAAAGTGCACTCATTCCCCTCAGTCACTGTTGATGTTGGGAGGTGTACAAGTTCATGCTTCCAGTGGCAACTCAAAGGTTTCCTATGTGCACATGTTGTGGTCGCCGTTCGAAGGAATGGTAGGGATTTGAACGAGCTTGTATAACTGTACTTCCATATATCTGAGTACCGTTCCACATACGCACCAACCATATACTCAATACCTACAGTGGAACAATGTCCGTTCAGTCCAAATGATTACTTCATTCAACCCCCTGTCGTGAAACGTCCACTAGGCAGGTCAAAAAAGAAGCAGATACTTTCAAGGGGGGAGCATGTACAACAAATCCATTGTGGCCGCTGCGGCCATATGGACAATCATAATAGGAAGACATGCAACGCACCAATATAATCCATTCACATCTTCAACAACTCTACTATCAAATATTTTTAAATAAGTCGTCATTATGTAACGACACCATATGAATTTTTATTTTCTAGTATCAGTACGTTAAATTTTAGCAAACTTACGGTTTACATCATTCTAACAAATAATTTGTTTTACAAGCATCATACTTTAAGTTTACAATTCTACACAGCAATTACTGCATTTGGCGACCACCTTAACATATCTCCTACAACACTCCACGTACCAAAGGATGCCGTTAACACCATATTGTAAACCAATCCAATTATCACACCAAAAACCAAACATCACAAATCCAACTTAACAAGAAATAACTACCACAATGACCAAAATAACGTAACCCATTCATTGTTGTGGTACGTCATACATACATAATCAGCCACCTAACCTGCCACATCGTCACCAAAATAAGTTAATGTAATAGGTACTTGCAAGTCTCTACCACAAAATTTATGGAACTTGACAACCACATCAAAACGCTTATCAACACAACTCGCAATTAAATCCAAACAACACCCAATAACAATCATTAGACCATATTATATTTCAATCAATAATCCACAGCAACAACCATGCATATCAAACCAAAACAAAATGATGAACAATCAACAACTTATCCAAAAAACCATCAACCCATTAGCTGTACGAACACCCAATAACAACCCCATTGAAAAAAAAAAAAAAAAAAAAAACACGCACTGACAACCATATTCACATAAAAAAACTACTCCAAATTTAACATAACTAAGGATGTCCTTAACACCATATCAAAATTTAATCCAATTACCACAAAAATAACCAAACATCACAAATCCAAATGACCAAAAACCATCTACAACAATGACCAACATAACGTAACCCATTTCATTTTGGCGTCCATCACAAACCTGTCATCATTTGACTCACATGCCACGTCATTCAACTGAAGAAAAAAACAACTACCACAATGACCAACATAATGTAACCCATTTAGTTTAGTGGTACGACACAAATGTATATTTATTAGTCTCACATGCCACGATGTCGCTTTCGTCAGTTATCCTAGTGGGTAAATGCAAGTCCCTACCACCTGTATTATGCAACATACCAACCACCTCAACACCCTCATTAACACACATCAAAACTCATTCCAAACAACGCCCAATAACAACCATACTAGCATATTATATTTCAATCAATCCTGCACGGCAACAACCATGCGTCACAAACCAAAACAAAACAGTGAATGATCAATACTTTTTCCAGAAAAGAAGTGACCCGTTAACTGTACGAACAAACATAACATCCCAACCACGTCTTACACACCAAAATGTTGTAACACCCTTAATACATAGCACAATAAACACACTGACTACGTGAAAACAATTTAGTAAACCTAATTCTGTGTCACATTGCAGTAAGTTCAACTTCTTCCTACTTCGGGATTGCTCGCTAACCCACGATCAGGATCATTCACCAATAACTTTACCATGTTAGCTCTTAAAACACTGTAGTTGCCACCTTGCAAACACTGTCCCACTTCCATATGATGCACATGCTACCTCATAACAGCACATACAATAATTGCACAATCAAGGCTGTGCTCCATTGAACACAAACAAAAAACATCAACAAGACAGTATGGCTAAAAACACAAACAAATCGGTAAAGTAACGTGTTCACATCTCACTTACGAGTCCGGACGTTGTTGCGGACATTCAACCACTAACTCAAGTAGAATCTCAAAATCCTGCATCTCCACCACATCGTCCCTACCATATGCGTCTAGCATCTGCCGCTGCATTTCGCTCACAATATTTTTCTGCAGCGGAAAAAAACCATCATACCAGGAATGATGCTAACATATACATATCATTTAGCATTTTATTATATCCATCACAAACTTACCAAGTATAACGCTTCAGCGTAATGTACCCCCACCGGGCCGTTCCTATTATGCATCGAATTAAAATGCTTCAATCGGCTAGCGTCCATGTCATACACCACAAGTGTCCAGTGTGAAAGATGACAAATTGGGAAATGGATGTAACGAGCACCTTTAGTAGCCACCAAGTTACTCGTTACATAATTATAACGTGCAGAGAGGTTTTCATTTTTCATCATATCCTGCACACACCATATTACATGTCACGTGATAAAAACTCAGACTCCACATCAAATCATAGCACACAAACTAAACATACTAACCAGGCATATGCTGCTAAAAAAATATGACGTTTCCGGGAATTCTTTCTCTACGTTCAACCTGGTTTGTTCATCAGCTAGCATCTCCACATATGTGTCAATAACTTGTAACCACCCAAAAACACCCACGTTACAAACACCATACACATAAATATAACATAGACATGTACTGAATATGTGGCCACTACCACTTACATTACCTCACAGACCAGCTTGGCGGACTATTGCTCTAACATCTGAGAAGTACACAGCATTACCATCCACCCGCCTAACCCACATGGTTGTCCTGACCACATAAATATAAAACAAACATTAACGTCAAATACCCTGACAATACTCACAACAACACCATGCTGGAATAATAAATTACAAAAAAAAACTCACCCATCGCCGTAACGTTCGTACGCAGAACTAATAATGTCTTTCTTCTGCTGCATCATCATCTTCCGAATTGTATGCCGGTTATTAATTCCAAGCCCAGAGAATTTATTGTCACTGCCCCTAACTGCGTCCACATCGATCATTTTGACATCTATAGCATGCTTGCCAACCCCATCCACTCTATTTGCAGGTACGCTGCATCCTTCACTGTTCACCTGCCATTGCCTTACTCGCAATTCTGGGTACTCAAACTTCGCCAACTAAAAATTTTTCCTCACCTTTTCCTTGATGTTACGTACAAACGAGTTCGGCCAATCATCACCCTTTCTACGATTTGCCAATAGCGGACTGACAACAACCACATCACCCGCCACCCTCTCCACAACATCATCTATGCCATTACATTCAGTTTGTTCAAGCATAGCAAGTATGCACGATACTGGGGACGCATCTACCACAATTTCTGGATGATTTGGTGTGTCACGATCAGTTGATCGACATGCATGACGTACATCACCACTTGTCTCACCATTAGTCGCCTCATTACCTTCCCGTGACATGTTGAACTGTTGCATGACATTATGAACTGCAAGGTCCGCCAGTTGCTCTTCCAAGACACTAACAGCCTTTCACAACTCAGCATTTTCCTGCACTAGTCTTATTTTATCTTCTTCTTTCACTTTCAAGACACTTTCCAACCAAATATACTGCTTGCATCTCATTTTTTTTTCTTCAAATCACTAATTTCATCCTCCAATTTTGAAATAATTTCATCTTTGTCGCGGTTACGCGTTTCATCATCATTAAGCTTGGTCACTGATGACATATTTGCCGCCTTGACCATCTGGATTTCTCGCAGTCTGAGGTTTAGTAGCCAAACGATCCCCATCACGTATTTCGATGCTACATCTACGCATGTTCGGCGTTGAACGCATATCTGCACCATTGTCACTACTTTCTCCGTTTGTGTACACGCCCTCTAACAAAATTTCCCCATTCAAGATCGCAAGTTCGTGCTCACCAGTAACTAGCTTCCCTGGTTACACCTACAATTAACAACCATGAACAAATAAGAACATGCATATCCATACATCTACAAATTTGTTTAATATTTTCACAATCAAGACTACCGTAAAAATGCCACTGTTTGCCAACTTCACGCCACGTATACTCGTTATCAACTTGTCCATGTTGCACTTTAGGAACCTTGGAAACATGTGCGTAGATTTTTCCCCAACTATAGACGTTTGTTCACATAACCAATACTACAACACAAAAAGGAAATATCATTAAAACAATGTACATTACAATACCTCGCAGTGTATGACAACGACATAAACTTTGATTTAAAGAGGCAAACAACATATACATATGGTTCATTACAGCTTACTAGCAAAGAAACCACACACCCTGTCACTTTATGTGGTGTCCGATAGAAATCCCTAACCGAACACATCAACGTACTACGTATTGCACTGGTCTAATCAAATTCTCCACGTAACGAATAAAGGTCCAGCTTACAAATTCTCCAGATGTGGAAAAAAATAATTTCACAAAAGAATACAGGCAAAGTAGTTTGGCAGTGTCCTCATAATCTGTGGTCGTACTTTCGACCGCTACATCAAACAACAAGTCCCTTACAAGTTTCGTAGTTATTCGACTAACACCACCACTCTTGCATTGTACAAAATCCGATGTAGGCCTAGGCCGTGCCATAAAATCCAGGAATGCACCGCCACATTGTAACCTAAAGAGCAACCTCACGTCATCATCGGTGAAGTCGATGCGATGACCACCAATAACGAACTTCCCTTTGCACACATTGTACGTTCGTATAATACTCACGACCACATTATCACCTTTTCGGAACTCGGTGTGGTCTAACTGATTAATCAGTATCGCCCCGAACAGTAGCTAGAAAGGCGTCTTCCGTAAATGAACAAGATGCATATCTGTTAACTTCACTGTGTACACCATTTTCACAAGCCTGGCGACGTTAGAACGGAAGTTCAGCCTTTGTTTTGGATGTCTTACAACACTACCCAAATGGGGTCCACTGCTCTGTTGCTTAAACAAATTACGACATCGTATAGCAGCCACAAAATTACTCGATGTCGTCCCATTTTCTGCTTCTTTCTGCTTTTGTTCACATGACCGAGTCCATGGACTCGACGTCTTGCCAACTTCTGCAACACAATACATGACGCCATTAATGATACAAACACTCAATAGCTAGACAAACATATACATCATCAAACACTAATGTGCATGCAGTTGTATGTTTGTAAAATTATCAATACTATGCCAAAATTATGCATACACTGAAAATAGGGAAACGCAAACATCAGCCTATACAGAACAACTTGCATAGTGTGTAACATGCAGTTGGAGTGGTAAATATGTCAAACATCATTCATCCACCCACACTGTCACATCTACACCAAACAAACAACAAATACCAGTTAACGTAACAACAAACCACATATTCATTACTCACATCCACCACCCCTCATATCAAACGAAACTTTCCTCACTACGACCGCATTCAAATACATCCTAACAACAAGCAAATACATAAAAAAACTCCCACAAAAGTACATTTCACAACACGTTTACACTGCGTCCACACTCAATACATTCATACTTCTAACCCCATATAACATACATACAAAATAATTTGATCATGTCTCCCTCACCCTCAACGTAATTCCATTCAAAATATTTACATTAACCCCACACAGCACACCATGACACCACCAACACATATTTCAAAACTACTTACCCCATACTCCACAAAATTCCAACAGGACAAACCCTATCCCTCCAATGTGTGGTCCTCCAACGTCAGTATGTGGTGCACATACAGGACCTACAAACCCATCACACCCAACAACAACCACATCAAATAATCGACACTTAAAATCAATAAATCAAGATCTACAACCCAACGTAACACCTTTCACATAATTCATAACCCAACAACAAAAAACACCATTTTGCCCAACACCATATCACGCACAAACATACAAACATAGACAACAACACAAAATACTTACTCTTGCCAGTCATTTTGTCAATCTTCAATGTCCTTGCTCTTGTTCTTCAAGTATGCATGGCGAAGTTCACACAACACTGCCCAATTCACCACATTTAGGGCTTCACACACCGAAAAACTCACCACCTTCAATCAACCAACGTATTAACGCTCCACCCACAAAATCGCGAAATCCTCCCCTCTCCCCCCCCTCCCCCGGCAGAATCTGGGAAGTGGGAATCAATCAAAGAGATTTTGAAATTTGAATTCGGGTGAATTACAATGAAATTGAACCTAGGGTTCTTCTTGATGTGCCAACATTTCAACTATCCAATTTGGGCACTTTCGACACACATAACATAATGATCCTTTCGTTGTGGGTCGGGTCGAAAAGCCCTTCTATCGAAGACGGTATTTTATTGGGTACATTCGAACCAAATATTCGCATTTGGATCCATGTAGGTACCACATCATTAGGTCAATCACGGTACATTAGCTACAATTACATGACGTGGACTGTTCATACCCCCACCTTCACACACAAACAATTCATAATAACAATAAAAGTAATATAGCGCTTTTGTAGGCTGCATGGGCAACACACACCCTCATCTCCATATATACAAACACAACTACAATTACCCAGTGGCAAATTGGTAAACAACAACACTAAAGTCCTTTTTGGTTAACAAGAAAACATTTATGATCTAATGGATTACAAGATTAAAATTTGGGATTTATTGGTTAATCCACCACAAAAAAAGGGAAATTTATATTTCACTGCATTCATGTAAAATATTAATGTCTGCAAGAATAAATATTCTTTACATCTCTCTCTCTCTCTCTCTCTCTCTCTCTCTCTCTCTCTCTCCCTCCCGCAAATGGTAATTATTAAGATTTCATTTGGTGTTTAAATTTTTTTTTAATACTTTTTATTCAAGCTTAATCTCCATGTCCATCCGACCTCTGTTAACCATGGATGCCTCCTTCAAATTCTAAGGTAACTATAAATAATTGTTGGCCTTAGAGCTATGTGTGAGATTTTTTTGCATATTTGTTATTTCTAAGACATAATACGTCAATGTGCCGTATATTATTAAAAAGTTAGAGTTTGTGAATGATTATAAGTCTATCAAATAGATTATAAATAAAATTTAAAAAAAAAAACAAGAATTGTATCATTTATTCATTTCGTATATGTAGTTTTTAAAAATCAATAATTATATTTTTCGTAATTTTCATTTTCAATTCTATTTAGTAACTATCTAATTTATCAATTAGTGTGTTTCTTAGGTGTAGAGTATACAGGTGACATAAAATTAATGTGTTTTTGAGCCCCAAAAAAAAATGATTTAAGAGACTTTAGGAATTTTAAAAAAATAATATAAAATGAAATTCTAAATTTAATTTTAGTATAATCAATGAGAAAATGTTAAAAACATATCGCTTTCAATCACAACAGCAAATCTTGTATGAGGAGGGCTTGTGGATCATGATCTCTTTGATAAGTAGGGATGTATTGATAAGTAGGGATGTAATAATGGCCTGGCTCGGCCCATACTTAGGCCGGCCCAAGTGGGCTTCATAGGCTCCCACATTTTTAGCAGGCTAGGCCGGGCCGACAGATGGGCAAAAAAGTGGGGCCCAAGCCTAAGCTCACTCATAATAGGGCCTAGGGCTAGGCATAGGGCCTGGGCTTAGGCTGAACTTAATCGAACTTTTTTTATTTATTTTTATTTTTTTTAATATTAGGAATAAAAAATTAAAAAAATTATACTAGAGTATTTTAGTTAAGATTTTGAGATGTTTTGTTTGGTTATGTAATATTTCATGGTGATATTTAAATTTAATTATATATGATTTATGTTTTTTTAATTATGAACTTATAACTAAAAAAGTATGCAATTATGTAATTTTTTTTTTTCGAAATGAATAAGTATATATATATATATATATATAAATCAAACTTTCAATATTGCAATATTAAATTATTTATATAACATTTATTGAATATTTTTATTTCAAAATGAAATAAAATATTACAAAAATTAATATTTAAAAAAAAAATTACGTGTAGATTACTGATGATGATAGAGAAATTACATCACTATAGGTCAAGTACATCCCAACTAGGTTGGCACCTACGAGCCGACCAATCATTTGCATTATACTCCACCTTAATAATCTAATACAAAAAAAAGATAAAAAGAAAAAAAGAAATGAAATAGTAAAAAACAAATTGTTGATCAATCAGTTGCTCATTTTCACTATAATTTTGTCTTCTTGTAAGCGTATGCATATGATCTTTGGATATCATTAGTGTCTCAACCATTTCGGGCAAAAGCTTGCTCAGCACCCATCCATCTGCACTAAAAGTTATTTTTGAAGTAACTGTTGAAATAGAAACGGTTAGTGTATCACGGGCCATCTATAAAACCACAAAACCACAGGCCATCTGTAAAACCACAGGTCATATAGTTTCATTTTGTTTTTACCATTCCAAAATATCAAAATCATCGGAATCATCCACTGGCGAGCTTTCCAAATAACGTTGTAGTTCAGAACTACTTACAATTATATGTTGAGATATTCTTCTACTTTTTATTATTGAAAAAACACTTAATCTCCCACCTCGAGATGAGACTGCTAATTTAGTGTGTGTGTAGGTGTATTTATAGATGTAATTGCCTGTATTCTTCAAATAATGTTACATGTTTGCATAGTAGGGCAAACTGTGTTTGATCAAATAAAATACACTCTAAAAATTCTTGTAAACCAATTTCTTTACACCTAGGATCAATTATTATGGCTAAACCTAATAGATGAGGCAAATGATTAAAATATTTTATCAATTTTTTCTTTCATTGAAGTAATAATGGTTATATAATATTCATTACCCATATATTTTATGAAAACTTTAATTATTTCTTCTAGCATATATAAAACAAATGGTGAAGTAGGAACATATATATAAGAAAATAATTTTGTTGAAATATCAAAACTTTCAAAAATCTTTATACAAGGCTACTTGGAGCCAATTAAGTTTAGTGGAGTCAATACTCCTCTTATTGATCTTTGTTGCAAAAAATAAATCTATTACTCTTCTTTGTTTACAAGCTATTTTTAACATATTATATGTTGAATTTCATCCACTATCTACATCTAAAATTAATTTTTTAAATGACATTTTCTAGTTGACAAATTTTTTTATATTCCAAAATTCGATTAGAAGTAAGTTTCTTATACATGCATAACTTCTTTAACAATCAAATTAAAAATATGGGCACAACAACGAACATGAAATAAATCACCATCAACAAGTAATTGTAAAGTTAATTTTAAATGGGCTACAATTTGATTATAATATGATGCATTATCTAAACTAATCGTAAATATTTTATTTTGTAAAGCCTACTCATATAATACATTTCTTATTTCTACACCAAACGAATGACTGGTATATGGAAGTTCAACTAATTTAAATGAAATAATTCTTTTATTTAATTTCTAATCATTATCAATAAAATGTGCAGTGATATATTGATATTCAAAACCATTATTTGACCACAAATCAGATGTTAAACAAACTCTTCCATTTAATTTTTTAAAGATGTCAATTATTTACTTTTAATATCTTCAAATTTCTTTAAAATTCTGTTTCTAATAGTATTTCTTGAAAAATTTTGATATAACGGTGCAAAACTTTCGTAAATCATTTTGATAAAAATCAGGGCATTCACTAGTAGTAAAATGTTATTCTTTTTTAATAATATAATCAATTACAAAATTTTGTACACGTATAGGATCGCATGAAAATATTTACAAATTACCAGTTGATAAAGCCTCTAATTGCATTTGACTTCGAATATCAGGTTGTTGATTTTCTAAATGTTTGTTAGCATGCCTTTTTAGACGACTAGTACCCGCTAGATGCAACACAAAGTAAATGTGTACAATATTTACATTTTGCTTTAAATGTAATTGTACCATCAGGATTATTTATAGATATTTTTTCCAAATGTTCCCAAACACTACTACTTTTGCTCTTAGATGATGCTCCACCTGGTGCAAGAGAGATATTAGAAAGAGACTCAACAAATTTATATTGTGTAGTATATGTAGTAACATCGACATAAATATTAGGCATATTAGAATTCATAGTAATGTAAGTAAAATAATATATAAGAATTAACAATTAATTTAAATAATGTGTAAATACAATCAAGAAAAATAATAATTAATATATGTATACAAATAATTAATGAAAAAAATGAGTAGCTAATAAATTTAAGGGTAAATTACACTTTGCACCCATGCACTTTACATCAAATCCCACTTTGCCCCCTACACATCAGATTGTGACACTCAACCCCCTGCACTTATGGTCAAGTATTATTTTGACCCTTCTGTTAGCCTCATTGTTAATAGAGGTTAGTCACATGTAAAACATGTGAGTATAAATTACACTTTGCACCTTTGTATTTTACACAAAATCCCATTTTAGTCCCTTCACATCAAAATTGTGACACTTAACTCCCTAAAGGATAACTTATGTTAGCTTCATTATTAACAAAAGGGCCAATGTGACACTTGACCAAAAGTGCAGGGGGTTAAGTGTCACAATTTGATGTATAGGGACTAAAGTGAGATTTTGTGTAAAGTGCATGGGTGCAAAGTGTAATTTATCCTAAATTTAATTAAACTAATTAATGTTACCGACTGGCAAATGCGATACAAAAATTTGCTTCTTCTGATAAAATTTTCTTGTTACACAATTACAATTGTCACTTAGGAATGACATTTCAAAATTAATTGAGAGTTGAGAGAGATTGAGAGAGTTTAAGAGAGAGAGAATTATTTGTTGTGAGATTTATTTTGAAAACGAAAAGATATTTATAGTAGTTTGAATTATGACCATTTGTATATATATTACCGCTTGAGTTGAGTGATAGATGAAGAGATGCAATGCACCAATTTCTGCTAGGCTAGTAAGGCGGGCGGAGAGAGAGAGAGGCAACCGTTCTTCTCGATCAAAAGAATAGAGCTAGAGATAGATATCAAAATATTGTCATACTCTAGTCTTTTCACTGAAAAGTTTTTAGGGATTCTCTCTTGTACATACAAAATATAATGAATATTTAATAACTTTACCTCCACTCTCTTCTATGTTTTCTGTCAATCTATCCTAATGATGAATGAATATATTTTCAATAAATTAAATTTGCTCACCACTCCACTCCACTCTTACATGTTATTTTATTTTGTAATAGTTATAGGTAAATAGGTAACTCATGCCCCCTATAGCAGAATAGTAGGCTAGGCTTCATTTCTTTCTTTCTCTCTCTCCCCCCTCTCTTGTTTTGGCTACTAGCAGCCAACCATAGTGACAGTGTAGTGTGCGAGTGGGTCACACTCCATTTCTCTCTCTTGGCCAATGAAAAAAATTATTATTAGTTTGATTTTAATTTAATAAATTATTATTATTTTTTGTTTTATTTTTAAATTATTAATGTTATTTATTTAATTATATAAATTTTTATTTTTACAAGATTACTTTTTATTTAATTATTTTAATTATTTATTTTTATAAGATCAATCTTTTTATTTATTTTATTTATTTTGTTTTTTTATTATTTAACCATTGCAAATTATTTTTTATTTTTATTTTTTGAAATTTGACCATTGGTAGATAAAGGACCGAATGGGTGGGCTGCCAGTTACTGTAGGGGTCTGAATTTTTTGGCCGGCCCCAAATGAAAGGCCCAAGCCCAAGTCCAAGGTACTGGCTGGGGTTTCGGCTTAATCTGCCCTGCCCACCTCGGTTTCAGTCATTTACGCCCCTGCTATTTTTTACACCCCTATTGATAAATGGTAAGGATAAAACATCCGAAAGAAGGTGGGGACCACAATACTTTGTGGGACCCACTCATGATTCATTTCATGGATGAGTCTAACTTGGTACACATAACATACAATAATATTATAAACAACAATGATTGGTAACTCGAATTTTCATGGTTCGAATGATTTGAATGTCTCAAATCGACATCCTTTTGGGGATAAAACAACGCCGCTTTTGATACATTCAAGTCATTCAAAGCCACAAATTTGAGCTATGTAGCATTTTTGTATTAGAAATTCAAAAAATTTAGGGAGAAATATCAATAAATTCTAAAATGTGATCTTATCCTTCCTTTTTTTCTTTTGAACCAAAGGTTCCATTAAAGTGGCAATTACATAAAAGGATAGTCACTTTAATTTTTTAGGGATAAAAATGGGTTTTTCAAAATGTAAAATTACACATTTTGGTAATTTGAATTATGAAAGCTTTGAATTTTCCCTCATTCTAGAATAAATTTCATATTACGAACAAAAATCTAACACTTTAATGTAACACTCCAATAACGTAATATTTCAATATAACACACTAAGAAACTCATTGGTGTAATTTTCTCAAACGTAACACTAAAAAAAAAAAAACTCTTTGATATACTTTTGCCAAACGTAATGCTCTAATGTAACACACACACACACACACACAAAAAAAAAAAAAAAAAACTTCCTTACTATACTTTTTCCAAACGTAACACTCCAATCAATATAATTCCAAATATAACACTCCAATGTAACATATTCCAATGTAACACAAAAAAACACTAAAAAAATTCTTTAGTGTACTTTTTCGAAACGTAACACTCATAATTTGAAAATTATACATTTGCCCAAAACTTACTGAAGAATATTTGTACTCCTCTTGGAATGCTTTGAAGAATCTCACATTCTTTCTTTTTTAATGTTATATTGGAGTGTTACGTTTAGAATAAGTACACTAATCATTTTTTTTTTTTTTGGTGTGCTATATTGGAATGTTACATTTAGGAAAAGTACATCAAAAAGTTTTTTTTTTTTTTTTTTTTTTCTCTTTGTGTTATATTAAAGTGTTACACTAAGGAATTTTTTTAGAGTGTTATATTGAAGTGTTACGTTTGGAGAAAAAAAAAGAAGGTATACTAAGGAGTTTTTTTGTGTGTTATATTAGAATGTTACACTAAGGAGTTTTTATGTGTTATATTAAGAAGTTTTTTTAGAATATTATATTAGAGTGTTACATTTGGAAAAAGTACACTAAGAAATTTTTTTTTTATTTTTTGTGTGTGTTACATTTGAGTGTTACACTAAGAAATTTTTTTTGGAGTGTTATATTAATGTGCTACATTTGGAAAAAAAAATACAATAAGGAGTTTTTTTGTGTGTTACATTAGACTGCTACAATAAAGAATTTTTTTGTGTTACATTAGAGTGTTAAATTAAGGAGTCTTTTAGAGTGTTATATTGGAGTGTTACGTTTGGAAAAAATACAGTAAGAGATTTTTTTTGTGTTAGATTAGAGTATTGCACTAAGAAATATATATATATATATATATATTTTTTAGTGTTACATTGGAGTATTACAATTTGAAATTATACATTTGGCCAAAACTTACCAAGTAGTTTTGTACTCTTTTTGAAATGTTTAAAAAATCTCACATCCTTTTAAAATGTTGGAAGAATTCTATATTTTAAAGTTTCGTTTGGTTTTAGATTTATGGCTAAAAAAGGACAAAAAGACAAAATTTGCTACATAAGCCAATAAGACAAAATGTCACATTCAAACCATAATTATTATATTTTTTCTCACACAAAAGTTAAAAAAGTCAAAAAAAAAAAAAAAAAACGAGGCTAAGAAAGTCCCAATACAAATAAAAAAAATAAAAAAATAAAAAAGCCAATGCCAAACGAAGACTAAGTCATTTTTGTATTGTTTTTGAAATGTTTTTCCAAATAAAAAATATTTTTATATAAAAATTCATCCCAAATTTGATTCCCATATATTGTGTACGTTTGTAGCGCCAAAAAAAAAAAAAAGAAAAAAAAAAGAAAAGAAAAAAAAAATGAACATAATAGAAATAACACCACAACAAATAAGAGTTTTAGAGACCAAATGTTTTGGCTTGTAGAAGTGAAAATTTTGTTGCAAAAGATATTTAGAGACCAATTTCTATCGTCACGAGGGTAGTTGCTAAAAGGTCGTCCCGAAAAGTCTAAAACAAAGCTTTTAGCGATAAAATTTTGAAAATGTCACTAATAAATAGACTTTTAAGAAAAAAATAATTTGGTCTCAAAAGAATTTATTTTTTGAGACAAACAATTTGTTCCCAAAAGGATGATAATTCATCACTAAGGTTGAATTTTTATTGCTAAAAATAAAATAACGGCACTTTTCGTAACAAAAATATTTGGTTCCTAAAAAATAATTTTGTCTCTAAATTTTGGTCTCTAAAGCCTTTATTTTTTGTAGTGTAAGGGTATAACATAAAATTTAATTTTTAAATAATATATTAAATCTACCTTTCAAAATCAATGGGACTAATTGGTTTATAAAAAAATTCTTAAGACTAAACAGATCACTATTCCTTAAGATGAGATTTATAAGTAAATTTTTTAAATTTTTTTAAAAAAATAATAATTAATAATTTAAATTCATTTCCCTCGTAAATTTCATATTTTTTCAATTTAATGAGAACCACACATATCCATTCTAGAATCTCAGTCTTTGCCCATAACATAACCATTCGAGCGAGCAATTGCTTTTCACACACACCACAACAACAATAACAACACCACCTAAAATAAAAAAAAACTGCTTTTCAAATGCTGCCAATGGCATATGGGCCAAAGATGGGGGTGCAAAAATATTAAGGTCTCATTTCATAATATTATCAATTTTTTATTTTTTAAAAAAAGAATAAAAAAATTGTTCAGTGTACATAAAAATTATATAAAAAAATTATCAGATTTGATGGCCTATGTTGGAGAGTAGATTAATTTGGTGACCAACAATGGAGACGACCGGAGATGGAAATTGAAGTTGATTAGCTTGAGGTCATAGAATCGGCCGAGGTCTGCTGAAAGGTGGCTAGAGGTCATGAACAGTGACCAATTGATTAGTGGATAGTGGTTGGAGCTCGACGGTATTGGTGGTAGCAAGTTGCTACAAGCTGCCAGAATAGTAGACTCCATAAAATTTTATCAAGATAGGCATTAAAAAAGAAGTGCGTGGTTTAAGGTTTTGTTTTAATGAATATGAAGTGCTCATTTATCAGGAGTGATAAGTCTTAGCTATTGGACATGTAATTTATATATATATATATATATATTTTCTATTTCCCTCCATCAACATAAAAAAAAGAAAAGAAAAGTAAAACTTAATTATACTTAAAAGACTATTAGAGCCGTCCTGATAGACTTATTTGCGATGGACAAATAGGAGACAATCCAAAAGTCATCTTTCTAGCTTGGAGTTGCATCAATTGGTTCAAGTCATTTGAGTCAACTCATACTGCATATGTATTGTATCTGTATCCAACATGCCCATTTATTTCAAAATTTGAACAAGAAGGTTGGTTTGGGATGTTTTAAAAAGTGTACTTTTTGACTTATTGGCTTATATGGGTTGGGTTTGGATTGGGTTTGATGATGAGTTAGAGAGGTGATGTGATTTAAATAAGATAACGTGACTTAAATAGGATAGTGACTTTTTGACTTTTTGACTTTTTTAGGTTATGCCAAACCAACCCTAAATATATATTCACATCACTATCATAGATTGAATGAAGAAAGCAAAGTGTGTGATTTGAATGACTAAAAATAAGGTTTGAGGGTTGATTTTTGACCTCACAATCAAATAGAGAATTTAGTTGAAGTGTACGCAACAGAATAAATTAAACCAATCACCTGTCAACAAAAAAATGAGAATACCGTAATGGCTTGTCCACGCGGAGGCACTCCGACGATCAAGTCAGTCAACTTATTTCTCAAAGATATCAACTCAAGTACACAATTTACAATAAAAAACATACCTTAGACCTACGTGATGCCTTACTTTTATTATTATGATCAGTGTCCAACTTCCCCTAACAGTCTTACTTCATCGGACTCTATTCGTTACAAGGATATTAATTATTCAAGACTCTTCCTATTTAGATTAGGATAAACTCTCTTTAGAGCCCATCCTTACCCAACCAAGTAGTCCTACATTATCTAGGACTCTTGTCCTTTATATGAATATCTAGGATTCTCGACATTACTGCACTATATCTCGTAATATCACAACAATTTCAAAGATCATGAATCACTCATGTGGCTTCTGCCAACACCTCTACCACGTGGCTCAACCAGAAAAATACATCCCCACATAAGGGCACACGAGAAGGGTATATGCAATGAAGGGTCATGGTCACTAGACAAAATGGATGGAGGGAGCAAGGTATAGAGTATAGACTTTAAATTGATATAGATTTAATATATGCCATTGGATTAAAAACTATTTGTGATCACTATCCTTGTGGATTACAATGATTAATTATGACTTAAATTTTATTCAGTTCAAGGAGGCAATTTGCATCCGCCTAAACTCTTAAGTGAATGAGAAGAAAAAAAGAAAGAAGAAGGTTCAGTTAGAGGGGTTCACCAGCTTTTGCTAGACTTCATGGGCATAAAGTCAAAGCATCTGCTAAGCACACATCTAAGTCTATCATCTTCGCATCAATAGCAAATGGAATAGCCTGCTCGGATCTATCCGAGGGTGTTACTAGCTCAAGCAATCTTCTTCTCAATGAAGCTAAAGCCACTTTTACAATTGGGTAAATCTCTTGGCATTAATTTCAATGGAAAAGAAGAGGATGTTCTGAATAAGATTATTGAGTTAGAGTTACAGGACAAAGAGAGGTCCAAATAGGAGGGTTAGGTCTAAGAAGGAAGTAGAATGGCAACAAGTAAGAAACATTGGAGCATGTAGTGAGTTTTGTGCTTTTGTTAGATAGCTTTTAGGTGGTGGCATTAAGTTGATATGACTTAAATTTTATTTTGAGAGAAATAGCACATGTTGAATTCTTCATATTTGCATATTGGTCAAGGCTCAAATGCAACTTTTTTTTTTCTTTGAAATAGAGAAGAGTTTTATCATGTTTTTGAAGAGTATTTTCTTTAATATTTATTCCAATTTTTTTTGTTGACTCTTAACAAATCTTTTATGAAGTCCTTGGTACCACTACTATTTATATCCAATGAATTTGAGACCAACACCTTATTGATGTGGTAGTGTAATATGTCTTGATTATTAATCTATGACGTATTATGATCCTCATTTTATAAGAATCTTTTGGACGATGAATGATAAATGTCACGTGGTTCCTGAGAGTATTATAATTGGCTTGACAGTAAGATCTTTTACATTTATGTTAACTGTTGTCGGGAGTATCTGGAGATAATAGTATTTCTAATAAAAAAAACTATTTTGAGAGTGTTTAATAGAAAAATGTTAGAGACACCAACAAAACTACCAAAATTTTTAACAAAATACTAGAGATTCCAAAAAATATTTCGGGAGTGTTTAATAGAAAAATGATAGAGCGTGTTTAGGAAAAAATTTGATAATTTTGTTGGGATCTCTAACATTGCTCTATTTCATATAGGAGATAACATTAGACATATTTGTGATTGAGAAAACGTAATCATATTAAGAAAAGTCTAAGAATACAAAGCTAAATACAAAATGCCCATGTGTCACAACTGTGCATTTTGTATTTGGAACTTTGACTACGTTTGTTTGGCTCTATAAGATGAAGGATTCAAAGTATGGTGGAATTGAGTGAGGAGATTTTAGTGTAATGGTATTAAATTAGAGTTGTACAATAAATAGTGTTTGTTTGTATACCACCAGATTAGTAATATTATAAATAGTATATAAAATTAATATTTTTTAATTTTTAGTATTTTTATATTAAAATTGTTTAATTTGTTAGAAAAAATATAAATTTTACTTAAAAATCATTTAAAAATTCATCAATCTCCTCGCTCAATTTCTAATCCTAACCCCTCCATGAGATTGGTAGTCCTACCAATGGGGGGATTAGTTGTCTAAGGGAATAGTTAATCTTTTCACTCATGTTCCCAACTAAACAATCTTTAAGTAAGTCTCACGGACTATTAGTCTAATCTCCCCCGTTAAAGAGCCAAACAAATATAGCGTATTCCTAACATGTACTACGTGGCACCCTCTCATAATGTAACAATATTCCTCATTTTACGGTATATGATATTGGTTGCGCAAATCTTAGTAGGAAGATGATTGTAAGGGGGAGGCAAGGAATGTAAAAGGGGGGAGCAAGGGGGAGGCTGGTTACTTTGTTTGTGGATAACTTACCACATATGATGGACCCCAAAGGACTATTTCTGCTTTTTACCAAATTTGGTGTAGTAAAAGATGTGTTCATCCCCAACAAGAGAAGGAAAATGTCAAACTCACGTTTTGGTTTTGTTAGATTTGATTGTCCGATTGCAGCAAGAGTAGCAATTCAAAAAGCCAATGGGATTTGGGTTGAAGATAAAGCTTTGGTAGTCAAAGATGCAAAGTACGGGAAAGCCAACATCAGGGAAAAACTCAACACATGTCCAGATAAGGTATACAAGACCTAGTGCTAGCAGAGAAAGGCCCAAGGCTTAGCCGGGTCGGGCTGAGGACATACGCCGATGTGGTAGAAGGAAGGACTATGATGAAAGAAAAATTATCAGCATTATTAGAGCTAAGGAGATTGGCAATGGGTAGCTCAATGAAAGTATGATTATTCCACTGAAACCAGAATTCGCTACTCTTAGGGTAAAGGAGGAGATGGAAGCAAGAGCGATTAAGAATGTCTTGATTAGGGAAGGATGTGGTCGAACTGTTGTATTAACCTTTAGCCAGAGGAAGTTAAGGTTATGATGCAGGGATCAAAGAATGGCTAAAAGATTGGTGTTAGTTCATAATTGAGTGGAATCTAGGTTCTTTGCTTGCACCAGACAGATATATTTGGCCCAGCTGCCATGGCATACCTCTCAATCTTTGGAGTTGTGATAATCTATCCAAGATTGGACGCGTGTGGGGAGAGGTGGTGTATATTCATGGTAATATGAGTCACCCAACATCCTTTGATTGTCGCAAAGTTCGTGATTGCCACCAAATGTTTGGAACCGATTAATTTGGTTCTTAATTTGTAGTGTAATGGGTACCCTACCCGCTTAGGGTGCTCGAGGATCATCAGACAGCAAGAAAGCCATCAACAAGTCTATTGATCAAAGCTCTATTAACTGCAGATCATAGCAAAGTTAACCAACATGGCGCAGGAGAAGGAAGAAGGTGGTGGAGATGATGACTCACCTAATGACATGGAACATGGTCATTAGGTGGCACTGACAGGAGATCTACATGGCAGAATGAGGAGGTTTGAGGTGAAAAAAGAGCAGTGCTGGAAAAGTGATACGCTAGTTGAAGAGCAAAGCATGGAAAAGACAGTCCAATCGAGGGAAGAGCATGTAGCTCTTTGCTTTTGTTGGGAACTAACATTATCAGCTCTGTCGGGCATCAGAAAGTGGATGATCACATTGTAACAGAGGGCTTTATGAAGAGCCTAAGTGGATCATGCATGGTTGGGCCTGGTATAAATTTAGAAGTTGTTGGATCAAGCCCATTCAAAGGTACAAATTGATGGGCCAACGTCTGGAGTTAGTAGATCAAATGAAGTAGACGGTGCTGAATCCACTGGGCCTGCTGAGTTGGGACCTAAAGTAGGTGCTCTGACTTAAGCTAAGCCAACGAGTGGAACTGCTGGAATCAACAGCTGTGCACCTAGTCTAAAGAAGAGTAAAGGAAAACAGAAGATTAAGTATGGAAGAAGGTCTCAACCTAATTGGAAGGATGGACCACTCTATGGTCTAGCCAAAGATTATGGTGACAATGGCGCTTCATCTAGCAAGTCTATCAAAAAAAGTGTGGTCTTTAGAGTCAAGAATGCAACACTCTCCCTCTCTCAAGGCCAATTGAGTGCGAGGCTGATGGAGGTCGTCACCTTCTTAATGAAACTCAAGCAACAATGGAAATTGGGGAAATTATTGGGCATCAATTTTAAAGGAAGGAAAAAGAGATGGCAAGGAGAATTGTTGAGATGGAATTACAAGATAAGGAAAACGTTGAAGGAGGGCTATCGATGGTGTGTAAACCAAGACACGCTGGGGTCCTCGGGTGTAATGTTATTGGTTTTAATGAAGCTACTATCATGGAATATCAGGGGTCTTGGAAGGCAAGATAAGAGGAGGATGATCAGAGAGAGAAAAATTGATATTGTTCTACTTCAGGAGACAAAGAAGTCAGTTGAGGCTGATGATGTGGTTCGATCAATTTGGGCAAGAGACAAAATGGAATACATGGTCACAACTCAGATGGTCTTCAAGGGTCTTTGTGCATATGGGACCTCGGGGTTTTTCAACTTGTTGATTGCTACAAGAATATAAGTTTTATCCTCGCCTCGTACTCTTTTTCTATACTTTTGAGTGTGTAATTATAAATATTTATGCACCAAATGACGGGAGCTAGAGGCAAGCTCGGGGACGCTTTGATCTTGTTAAGAAAAGACTTTCCTAAACCATGGTGTATAGGGGGACTTCAATGAAATTAGAAACTTGGGTGAAAGAAAAGGATGTGTTCAAGGATAGAGGTATGGGAGACTTAAATAATTTATTGATAGATGTGAGGTTACAGACCTCAATTTGCTAGGAAGAAAGTTCACTTGGAGTAATGGCCATGAGGGTGGAAAATGGAGTAGGATTGATAGGTGTATGGTTCATCCAGAATGGCTAGAGAACTTCAAAGTTAAATTGTGGGGTTTACCCTCTATAATTTCTGACCACTGCCCATTATTACTGATGGAGGATGAGATGGATTGGGGCCCTAGGCCTTTTAGATTTATTAATGCTTGGACTATGCATCCCGAAGTTCTCTCCTTTTGTGAAGAAAGTGTGGAATGAAACAAACGTGGTGGGTTGGGCAAGATTTAAGCTCCAAGTTAAATTGATGGATTGGGGCCCTAGGCCTCTTAGATTTATTAATGCTTGACTATGCATCCCGAGTTCTTCCTTTGTGAAGAAAGTGTGGAATGAAACAAACGTGGTGGGTTGGGTGATTTAAGCTCCAAGTTAAATTGAAAGCCCTAAAGCTAGCTCTTAAGAAGTGGAATTTGGAAGTGTTTGGAAATGTGGATACCAAGTTAATGCAAGCTGAGGTTGAGTTGCATGCCTTTGATTTGGTAGCTGAAAACAGAGAGCTAGAGAAAGATGAAAAGAGGAGGAGGGCAAAGGTGAGGGGAGAAGTTTGGAAGTTTAGCAGGTTGGTGGATAGGCTTTGGCTTCAAAAATCTAGGGCCGAATCGTTTTGAATGGGGACAAAAATACTAGATTTTTTCATGTCATGGAAAACTGTAGACAAAGCAGGAACTTGATAAGTTCAATTATTGAAAATGATGAGGTGGTTGATGACCCCTCAAGGGTGAGGCAAAAAGTGCAGCTCCATTTTGTAAAACAATTTTCGGAGTCTTGGCAATGTAGACCTAAACTTGGTGGGGATTTTAAACTTGTCAGCCATAGTACTATGTTTGATAGCTTGGAGGCAGAGTTTTCAGAACTTGAAATCTTATCGGCTGTCAAAGAGTGTGATGGTAACAAAGCTCCAGGACTTGATGGATTTAATCTTTTTTATTTCCAGAAGTTTTGGAATCTTATGAAGGATGATGTGGTTCAATTTATGAAGGGATTTCATAAAATGGATGTCTGGTTAAAGGCATTAATAGTTATTTCATAACATTGATTCCAAAAAAAGAGAACTCTGTGGAATTAGCGCACTTCGCACTAATCACCGTGGGCTCTGCACAAGATTCTAGCTAAGATTCTTACTAGTTAATTGAAGGTCGCCTTTACCTGTAATTATTAATGAAGCTCACCAAGATTTTTAGGTGATAGATCTATACTCAATGGAGTTTTGATTGCCAATGAAGTAGTGGATTGGTGGAAGAAAACTAGGAAGAAGGGGTTAATCATTAAATTGGATTTCCAAAAAGCTTATGATGCTATCAATTGGGATTTTCTATTATCCATGCTTTCAAATTTTGGTTTTGGGCATAAGTGGATTTCTTGGATTAAGGAGTGTGTGACCACTGTGAAATTATCTATTCTTGTCAATGACTCCCCAATTGAGAAGTTCTGCCCTCAGAGAGGTCTGAGGCAAGGTGATTCTTTGTCTCCTTTTCTCTTCACTATAGTGGCGGAAGGTTTGAACATATTATTATCAAGGGCACTGCATTTGGGATTGATTAAAGGTGTTAAGGTTGGATCCAATGATGTTTTAATTTCTCACCTACAATTTGCTGATGACTCAATTCTATTTTGTGAAGTTGAAGAGGATGAAGTGCTGAATTTAAAGAGAATTTTAAGGTGCTTTGAGTTATTATCTGGCCTAAAAATTAACTATCACAAAAGTATGGTGTGTGGTGTTGGTATATCTAATGACAATCAAGCAAACTTTGCTTCTTTGTTAAATTGCACTGTACATAATTTGCCCATCAAGTATCTCGGGTTACCTCTTGGGGCCAATCCAAGAAGAAAAGTAACTTGGCAACCTGTCTTGGAGAAGGTTAGATCCGCATCTGGTGGAAGAGAAAGCCCTTTCATTTGCAGGAGGCTAACATTAATTAAAGCAGCTTGTGCTTAGCTTACCTGTACTACTTGTCATTGTTTAGAATGCCAGAGGGAGTAGCTAAGGAGATTGAAAGACTTCAAGCATCTTTCTTATGGGGTGGCTCTGACCTGAAAAGGAAAATTCATATGGTGAAATGGGAGGAGATCACTAAAAGGCTAGATCAAGGTGGCTTGGGGATTAGAAGAATTAGGGCGGTGAACACTTGTTTACTCATCAAATAGTGGTGGAGGTTTGGCCTCCAATCAAGTGCTCTTTGGAGGAGAGTGATTTGCAGTAAATATAAAATTGAGACTGACAAGTGGAGTCTTATTTTTAATCTCAGTAGTAGTTACTCTAGCATTTGGAAGGACATTATTGCTATTGCTAATCAGGGATGGGACTTGGTTGAGTTTTTCGAGCAGAACTTTCAGATTCAAGTTGGGGATGGATCTAGAACCAAATTTTGGCATGATAAGTGGTGTGGGAATTTATGTCTTAAGAGAGAATTCCTTGGGTTGTTCAGCCTTGCTCAATCTAAGGAAGGTTCTGTCAAGCATTACTCTGATTTGAAAAGAAATTCAGTAGAATGGGAGATACCGTTTAGAAGGGCTTTGTATGAATGGGAGGAGTTGAAGCATCAAGATTGAGAATTCTTCTAGCAAGAAATTTCTTCCCTCGCACTGTGTCAGGTGGCCGATGTATTGTTGGGTCATGCAAGATCCGCAGGTGCGTATTCCACATCCTCTATGTATAAATTCTGCTTTGATAGTTTTGGTTCTTCAACTAGGGGTTGCAGGTTGGTGTGGGTGAAGTCTATCCCACACAAAGTTCAATTCTTTGGATGGATGGTTAGCTTGGAAGAACAAAGTAAAATCTGTTGAGTTTCTGCAGAAGATTGGGGTCTTGAATAGCAACTCAGATATTAATTGTATTTTTTTTTGCAAATCTGAGCCTGAATCTACTCGCCATGTCCTTCATCGCGGTCATTTCTCCGCATATCCGGTTGCTATGTTAAAGTGGTGGGGATTTGTTGGGGCATTGCCGACACAAAGGAAAAGGTGCTTATCCGGTGATGGAGCCAAAGTTAGGAAATCAAAAGAGCGCATGGAAAAGTATTCCTCTAGCAGTGTTGTGGTCTATTTGGAAACTCAGAAACGAGTGTAAATTCAGGCACTCTAATCCTAGCCTTGTTGAAGTCATTGAGTTGATTAAGATAAGAGTTGCTATATGGGCGAAGTCATCACATAATCTAGCCCAGTTTTCAGTTAACGATTTTATCTTTAACATGAATCAAATTAGATTTTGCATCAGTAGTTATGGGCCTGTGTGACTGCTGCAGAGTAGTGGGTTTTTGGCTGTCTCATGGCTGCTGGTCTATTGATTTAAAGTGTGGTAGTGTGCTGATGCCCCTTCTGGTGCTCTATTGATTTGTTGTTGATGTCTGGTCTGAGGTGGATGGTTGCCATTTGGTGCTAGGGTTGTTCTATTCTGGTGCTCTGGTGTGCTAATTTGTTCTGTTTTGGTGCTCTGGTGCTCTGATTAGTTGTCGGCGAAGAGTTTTACCGATTGTTCTCGCTTTGCCAAGAGGTCTTGGGGTATGTTGTCGTTGATGCTAGTTTGTTACATGGCATTGGAGGTCTGCTCGGATTTCAAAATGCTTTGTAGTCCCGATTAGTTGCTAATGTAGTGTTTCTACCGATTGTTCTTGCTTTTGCCAAGAGCTTGTTCCAAATTGCGTAGTCCTAGAGTATGTCACCGGTATGTAGAGTTTCACGGGATTGTTCTGCTTTTGCCAAGAGCTTGTTCCAAATTGCGTAGTCTTGGGGTATGTCGCTAGTATTTAGAGTTTCGGGATTGTTCTGCTTTTGCCAAGAGCTTGTTCCAAATTTTGGAGGTCTCATGTTGCATGGCATTGGAGGTCGAATTTGCTTGGGCTACCAATTTGTCTCGTGAAGATATGGAGTGTGTCATTGAGTTTATCTGGGTATGCTATTGTGCATGGAGTGTGGCAACCTAGCAACCGCTGGTAATCCAAAAAGAAGGGTATTAGAGAGATTGGAATAGAGAAACTGTATCTGGCCGAAGTTCTCAGGTCAACTTATATCACCCACCAGACGGTATCACCCAAATTTCTTCATTTTCTATTGAGTTTTGCCGAGTTCTCGCTGTTTTTTCTTCAAGGAATAAAACTCAAATTCTTCCGGGAAAGGACACGCGGCTGCTGATTGAGTGTAGATGCAATGTAAACCAAGCATGCTCTCACTCCATAAATAGCATTATATCTATCTATCCAAACCACTGTGACACTACTAAGCTATAAACTACATACATTGTAGTGTACTCTAGTCATGGCTCTTTTTCTTAACTTTCACTTGCTTTTCATTGTCTATATAGCTCTCATTTCTCTTCTTGTGAACTCATGTTCTTACTTCAATCCCAAGATCTTTAATGTCTCAAAGTACCAATCTTATAATGACTGGTCCCCTTGCTGATCAAAAAAATAAAATAAAATAATGACTGGTCCCCTGCTGGTGCAACCAGGTATGGAAGCTCCACTGGTGTTGGATCCGATGGTAATATATATATATATATATTTATATTTACATACATACATATAGAGAGTGAAAGAGAGACAGAGAGAGGGAGCGAGAGTTGTTATAATACAAAAATGCTATTTACTCCAAAAAATTATTCTGAAAAATACTAGGAATTTGAATGTAAAGATTAAATTTAAACTTGTCATGGTATGGACCACATTAAGAATGAATTTGATCTATACATTTCAAATTCTAGAGATATTTTGATTTTGATTTTTTGCTAATGAGGTGGCTTTGATGATGTTTAATATTGGAGATGTGTTGTATTTGTTTGTATGCATAGTTGGGGCATGTGGATATCAAAATGCAGTGGATCGACCACCATTCTCTTCTTTGATATCAACTGGTGGCCCTTCTCTATATAAATCAGGCAAAGGCTATGGAGCTTGTTATCAGGTGTGTGATTAGCTCAATTATCTTGTAATATTCCATTAAGCCTAAAAACTTAAAAATCAAACACAAAATTTGAAATAAAGAGACATTAATGGACAAAGTTTTCAATGTGGGGTCACCAACAAATTTTCTAAATCATTCCCAACCATGTGTTCTGTGTTTCCTTTTATCTGTCTCATTTTTATGTTCTTTGAATTACTGATCCTTTATTAATTTATGCACCTAGACTCATAAAATACATCAATGGGCATAATTTTTTAAAAGTGAGCTCCACTAATAAATTTTCTAAAAGCCTATCCAACTATTTGTTTTGTGTGCCAGATTTCTATTTTTTTGTTACTAATTTTTCTTTAATTTATGTAATCAAGACAGTGGACACAAAAATTATATACACTAGTGAACATAATTTTTAAGAGTGAATCTCGCTAATAAATTTTTAAAATCTTATTCAACAAGGCTTTTGTGCATATATAATTATGTGTCTAGTTTCTATATTCCTATACCTATTGATTCACAAGTAATTTGTGAAAATTTCTGTGAAATGCACTGACAATGCGGCTTGCTCCAAGAATCCGGATGGTAGTTATAACAGATGGGTGTCCAAGTTGTGTCTCTAATCTATACATTTTGATTTAAGTGGCATTATGTTTCGTGCCAAGCTAATCAATTGCGCAATGCCTAATCTTACAAATACAATATAAAAGGTGGCATACCATATACCGAGACCTAAAAATTTAATATATGGCCTAAATTGAATCAAAATTTGAGCTCAACTATACAATAATTGAATTTGAAAGCTTTTAGAAGACAAACTATCTCAACAAAAACGTTTTCTCTAGAGTTCCTCGCTTCTCTAAAAATTCTCTTTCTATAAACCTCCACCTCGTGGCCTCCCGCTAGCTAGCCAACAGAGACACCCCATTTTTGACCGACCTTAAGACTGACATCACCGATTGAGCGCTTGGTGATGTTGCATATTGTGCTCGCTCCGAGGTTGCGGAGTCTCGGCATGAGCCTTGCCTCCTGACTTCGGACTCTTTTGTACCTTGCCTTGGCTTATAACCAGTCCCATTTTTTGTTTTCTTCCCAAAGGGAGGAGAGGTCCCAGAGATCATCTCTCGGTCAGAGGGCTACGCTTCGTGGTCGAGGTCATTTTTCCCGCTTGGGAGCCCGCCTTTGCTGAGTCGCTTACCGGTGCCTCGGCCGACCGCTTAACCACCTCCTTGTCTGCTTTTGGCATACACCTTATTTCTCCCTTTGAGGGACATCAGGCCCGAGAGACCAACTCAGGTCGAACGCCACTTCCGTGCCTATCACTGCTGGGCCCGAATCAAGCTGCCCCTAACCTCCGCTTTTGCATCCGTCTTGGTTAATTTTTGGTGGAGACCTTATTTTCATTGTTAGAGAGGTTGTAGGAGAGTGGGAGGCCAGCAATTTTTCTAAAAAACCATCTTTTTTTGGTCAAAAGTGATTCAGCATGAATCCGGGAAGGAGGAAAACATCTACGCGGCTTCATCAAAACGGGCATAACTCTTTGCGCAGGAGGAATTAAGATATGAGGCCACCACCGTTGGAAAGCTTACTTCCGGAGCTTCATTTTTCACTCAAGAATCTCCTAGAGCTAGGTCCGGGTGGAGGACATATGGTTGGTTGAAATCTGTTTGGACCGAATCTGCGCGGCTTCACCAAAACAGGCATAACTTTTTACACATAAGGAATTTTGATGCAAGGTTTGCGGCATTGGAAAGCTAACTTTTGGGGCTTCATCCTAGGTGGTGGCCGGCCACCTTGACTCTTTTGACCTGGTCGGCCGGCCACCTGAACTAGTCGGCCGGCCACCTTGCATGGCCGGCCGGCCACCTAAACCTTTTGAACCTGGTCAGCTATTTTTGCCCTCCTGAGTGTGTTCTAGCTGTGCCAGCTATTCTGCACTTGACCCACTATCCGAGGGTTTGCCCTTTTGGGGGGAAATTTAAATTTGTTTTTCCCCCTTTTTGTTTGCTTCTCCCTCTATAAAGCCAAAGACTCTAAACTTCATTTTCAAGGGTTAGAAAAAATCCTCTTGGAGCTTTTGTATACAACTTTCCTCTCCTCTTATCCAACCCTCCAAACACCTTGGTTCTTCACCATTTACACACCAACTCATAGCACAACACCTCCATCACTCATTCCAAAGACCTTGGAGGAAATTTGAAGAGGTTAAAAGCTCGTAAATTTGGTCTAAAAGTCACTTGTTTATCGCTTCTTCAAGGGTAAGCACCTATTTCCTTAAACTTGCATTTTTTTTTTCTTCATTTATAAGCCATACTTACAAGCATTTATGGATGTTGTCATGAACTGAAAAGATCATATTTTGAGCTCCTCTATATGTTTGATTAAGAACTCTTTGTCGCTTGAGGTCTTCTACTACCTCTTGTCTCCTCTCTCTTTTAGGATATTTCTTGCATGATATATTAGCCCTGCTTTTAAGCATTTATGGGCTTCAATAAAAACTGTAAAGTGATTTATTTTGAGCCTCTCTTCAACTTTGTTGAAGGGCTCTTCACTGTTTGAGGCCAGCTACTGCCTCTCGCTCTTTATATCTCTTTTAGGGCCATTTTTGCATCATATTTTATCCTTACTTGTGAGCATATTTGAGATTTTTCATAAACTATAAAGTATCTTTTTTTAAGCTTCTATTCAACTTTGTTGAAGGGCTCTTCACTGTTTGAGGTCTTTTGCTACCCTGTTTGTTCATCCTCTCTTTTAGGGCTGTTTTTGCAAGATATATTAGCCCTATTTTTGAGTCTTTTTGGACCTCGACCTAAACTGAAAAAAGTCTTTTTTTGACATTTTATTCATGTTTGATTCAGGTCTATTCTCTTTTTGGGGTCATCTTCCCCTATGCATGCTTCATTCTTTCATGATTAGGGCTATGCATTAGAGCACTTGCATTGGCCATGGTTTGGCCTCTTAGCCACTGAAATCCAGTGGATTTTTAGTGAATTTGATGCATTTTTGAGCCTCAAAATCAGAGGGGGGTGACCCCCTCTCACCTTGTTTTGTTTGATGGTCTTTTTGGCCTTCCAAAGAGGCCCTATCTTGCATGCTTTGTTGACTGATTTCAGGGCCAATTTAATGAGTTTTAGGACTATCATACTTGATTTCCAGAGTTTATTTTGCCATGCTAAGTCTCCATATTGTATGTGCTTAATAACCCCTTGTATGCCCTCCCAAAAGAACCCATCATTTGTGCATGTGTTGGCTGCATTTCAGAGATTATTTGGACATTTTTTGGCATGTTTTATTCACTGATTTTTTCTGGTTTGGTGAGATTTCATATGCTTCATATACATGCCATGTAAATCATGTTGCTAGTCAAAGTTGTATGCTATTTTAGTCCATCTTGCTAGCATCTTTTGGCCATGCTTTGAACTAGAAATATTCATGTTTTGGGATTGCCTTGATTCTATCTTTATGCTTCATGATCAAATAATGCATGCTTTGTATAGCTATAGGTCAATACATGTGCTTAGTTTTGTGTTTCGGGACCATTCCATGCATCGGGTGCCATTTATCCATGTTTCGGGATCATTTTGCATCATATTTCAGTGCTGGAACTTGTATGTTTGTATGCCATATTTTATGCCTTGCCATGCCTTGTTAGAGTGGCATTTGTGCCTTAGGATCAGTCCTCGATTTGCATGCATGTGTGCACGCATCTCGAGTGTCTCATTTTCATCTCATGGCCACTAATGTAAGTGTGGCTGAGGTCCACTCATGTTGGTGTAAGTCCATCATGCATTATGCATGCCGCTTCATTTCATAGCATTGCGTATGCTAGGTTGCATGTTAGAGCATTGTGTATGTCGTGGTTACATCGAAAGCATTGTGTATGCCATTACATAGCGCTATGTATGCTAGGTCGCATGTTACAATTACATTCATACGGTCATGCATATTGCATTGTGTTCGGATAGAGTTAGTTTGAGCACGGGAAACGAGACGCTTCATACTCCAAGTGACTTTAACGTGTCTCATTCTTGCCGCCGACACACCGGATTAACCATGATGGAGTCTCGTCTTGTTGTGTTTATGTGTGCATTCATTTCATATTAAGTCGCAGAATTCACTCGCCATTATGCATCGAGATGCGTGATTGGTGGCGCGAGGATCGATGACTACATTCCCTGAAGAGTAGTCAAGCGTACATATGTGAAAATACATTGCCATGCCCCTTTGTTGCTCTCTGTTACAGTAAATCAAAAACCGGCAGTCTTTTGGAGCTTCATGCAATATTCCGGGCTTAATTGTAAACAGAGGCTAATTGGGGCATCGCAATGGATTTTCGCGGAAGGCAACCCGAACATGCATCATTCATCATCCGGAACAAAGCCGAAGCGGTCCACGGATTTACGTGCCATTTATTGCTTTCCTAGATTAATTTGTTAATTAATTAGGATTTTGTACTTATTCGGAATGTACTATTCATTTGGGATCAGATTATTTATTCGACCTCCGAGCGAGGGCACAATTGTAATAAGTGTGCGATGTGTGATGTATGTCTTCCAAATTTCGCTCTTTTCTCCTTTTATTTACCAACTTATGATGGTTAGATTAGGCATGTTTCAATTAGCATACAAGATGACAAAGATGTTTGCATTCATTCATCTGTTTTGCATGCACCTGCCCTGCATCATAACTCACTGCATTGTATTTCTATTCCAAATTGAATACTTGTTAGCTGCAGTATTCCATATGCCATGTTTAGAATAGCCGAGCCTGCTATAGTTGTATTTTTGCATGTGTTGCATTAGGCATTTCTGTATAGTTAGGATCATGCATGATTTCTAATTAGCTTTTGTTTTGGCTTGGAGTACTCGGTGAGTTTTTACGCTTTAGCATCCTTGCATGTGTGTGAGTGACTGCCATGATAGCATGCTTACTATGAGGCTATATGCTTATGTGATATAAACCCATCAATGCCTGTGGGTGAAGGTTGTGTTATTTGAATTAGAACAATGCATTGACTGTGAGTTTTAAGCCCACTAGGTAGTGGCAAAACCATCTTTTCTAAGCCCACATAAGGGTGGCAAAATCTGCAGTTTAAGCCTACTTGTACGTACCAGACCATCCTTGCAAAACAAACATGAAATGTTTTGTACCAATTTACGTGACCCGGCCTATACTTGTATGCTGTGCGCATCACATAGTAAATCTAGGCTAATAACCGGAATAAGAATGCATAATGTTTTCAAAATTAGATATCATAGTTAGTAGAGGCTAATCTTTGATCGGCGAAGGGTGCTCACGGCGAGCTTTCTCCAATCGCATTCCAAGTTCCCGAGCCGAGGCAACTTTGGTGATGACTTTACACGTGGCCTTAGGCACGAGTCGTGGTTTCCTAAATTTTCCAAAAATAAAATATTTAGGTGGCGACTCAGATTCCGCAAAGCAATCCATATTTGGCACTTCTTTTCTAAAAATCTTTTCCCAAAACGACGGTTTGGATTTGGACTCTTTGGTTCAGACAAGAATCAGGATGATTTGAGTCCGAATCGTAGTGATCCCAAAATGAACGAATCTTAACTCATCCTCCCGAGGCGCTTGGGGACATCTACCGCTTCGCGACTACGGGGAATTAGAGAACTTGACTCAACTTATGATATTTGGTTTTGACTACACTTACGTGTTTCTTTGTATTGCATGTGCATTGGTATGCCTAGGACACGTTGTTTGCCATCTGCTATTCCCCGAGGGGTTTGCTAGAGGTCGCGGCCATAAGGCTTACTCTAACGCTCACAAGATGGGAACACAAACCCCGGTTTTACCGGGCACCCTTTGACCATTCGACCTAGTGCATATTTGGAATCCGTAGCGACCATTCCAAGCTAGGACAGGTTGCTTACCCGATAGGTTGTTTGAAACCGCTGCGTGCGTAGTGAAACCCTAGCTCCTGACAAAATAGGACAGGGAAACCCGACCCCAACATAGGGGTGTTTTGGGTCTCACTTATCTGTTATGTGCTTTTAGAGCGCCTCACAGAATGCATGTATCATGTTTACAAGTTTAGCATCAGTTCAAGCGCACCAATTTAGTATTTTGGGATTCAGTTTACCTGAGGATAACAATTTACAGGCCGAATTTTGGGGCAGAATTCAATAGAGGGCACAGTCATCCTGTTATGCTCATATCTGTTTTGGTGAAATCAGGCTGAGATGTCAGATGTTTTCTTTTGCTAGATAGTCCCGAACTATAGCTTCGTAGGCTTCGATATCCCCGGGTACATTGGACTAGTGTGCCGATAGACTTTGTTCGGCCGAATTCATTCAAGGGAAACCGGTGTTCTTTCGCTGAGGTAAGGCAAAGAAGGGCCAGACCGGATTCATTGGTTCATTTGATCCGACAGTCACCAGTCACATCATCAGTAGACCCGTGATGGCATAGGGTTCGGAAGAATTAGTGGCCGTAAAAGCAAATAAGAATCGTGGAACCGCCGCGTGATGAGACTAATGCTGAAATGTAACGCCTATCTGGGGCATCTACCTCACATCTTGCTTCGGGGCCCTAGTCGAACTTTGACCCACTTTCGCCAGCTAAACATTTGCAGGGTCCGGATCCCCAAGAAGGGTTGGCTCAAGCTCGAGTTGTCAGACCCTTGGTGCAATCTAATGAGAGACTTTATCCCCTTGATAGTAATGACCTCGATCCGATCACGGTGAAAATTGTAACCTTGAGAAGCAATTCAAGAAGGCACAAGGCCTTAACTCCATTCCCGACATTGAGGATGGGCACACCGAAAGGGCCAGACGGCCCCAGACAGATTCAAAATGCCATATATTGACCATTTCATGTGTCCGAGATCCAATGGTACATATCCGACTTTTCTTGATGTCCCGCCGGCGGGTCCGACTAAGCTATAGAAACTCTCAGATGGAAGAACCCGCTGGGTGTAGCGCCACTTGTTACGCTTAAGTTGAGGACAAAGTGAAGCAAGACTGGGAAGAATTGGCTGAGGCCTTTGTCGATCAGTATTCCTACAATACCCAAGTTGAAATGACCATGCAAGAGCTTGAAACAACCCGCCAAAACCCAATAGAGCCTTTTGTGGAATTTGTTGCAAGGTGGAGAGCAAAGGCAGCACAGATGACAGATCGCCGCCCTTCTGAGAGGGATCAAGTGTAGATGATGGTGCGAAACCTCGAGCATGATATGTTGCAAAAGTTGATAGTTGCTCCGCTATTCACTTTCAAAAGTTTGCATGAACTGGGGGTTCAGGTCGAGAATGCGTTCAACAGTGGGATCATTCCCAGAACAAGTGAACCGACAAGGAGGGCGATTTCAGGGAGTACCAATGCTGGTAGTAGCACTATTCCCAAACCCGCAGAAATCAATACAGTCGCCACAACCAATCCTTTTGCTAATCCAAGCCTACAAACCGCCAAATTTCAAATTTCGAGCTCAGGCGTAACTTTCACTCCTCTATATGAGCCCCGACTAGCGACTAAAAGTCTTGATGGAAAGAGGGTATCTCAAACCCTCGATCCTCAACCTTTACCCCGACCCTCTCCCACAGCACATAACCCTTCCAAGTATTGTATGTACCATCAAGATCGCCATGGCAATGGCACCATTATTGCTACCGCCATTATGAGGTCCAAAATCTCATCGACAGCGGAACGATAGGTCCACCTTCGCATCAAGAATGACCAAACATCCCTACCCACCTTAATCTCATCCATATACTACCATCCACCTTCGACCCTAGCATATACATCACCCCTACTTATCTACCCAAGCCTAAGGTGTTCATTCCGTAAAGCATGGACTTATGCATGATGGATGCACTGACCCCAATCACCTCAAACCCGAGCCCACTACTTTTGAGTTGATGAGAATGATTGAAGATCTTCAAAGAACTTTGACAGATCTGACCTCCGGGACATTGGCTCCCACATCGACCACATCACATACCGAGAATTTCATGACAAAAGGCTCCCAATCTTGGGATCTGCCGATTTGAAGAAAGCCAAACCCTTGGCAAAGAGGAAGGTGTGGTAAGAACAAGGTAGGGCAAGCATTGGTCCCTATGAACACCTTCAACGGCCGTTGAGGCTTTGAAGGTCAAGGACTAAACAAACAAAGAAATGCTCGCAGTGGTTGCAAAAACGGATGATACTTTTGCCACTCAAGTTAGGGGCACCAATCAAGGGGCAAGCCGAGACAAGAGATGTTGTACCGTAAACACCACTTTCACCCAATTCTACACTCTAAGAGACCATCAAAGTCGGCACCTACCGACCCTTTCGCAGACATCCAACACAACCAAATTTCATAACCCGCCAAATACCCACCTCGGCCAAAGGGTGTTCACCCCATCGACATGTTCGCCAACGACCGAGGGTCCTAATCGAAAAGGGCATCCGGCCCTCGAGCCACCGCCATTATCAATAAACTTCCTCTCCCACAACCCGGCTGGCATCAGGTCTTTCATCAACAAGCCGCCATGACACCGACATGTGTCTTCGCCTTCACCATGAAATACAAGATTTGATTGATAAAAGGTCATCTTCACGCCAGTCCCGCAAAGTCTATCGGACCGGATCGGTGAACTTGGGGGATAATGTGACCATGTGATCGGGGATAAGCCACCGGTGGCGCTCAATTTACTCCTGACGGGAATGGCATTACACTGCTTTTGAGCATTTGCTAATGCTAGTTTTGTAGTTTCGACTTGGGTGTTGAGTCGGTTTTGTGGTTTTGTTATAAGTCCGCTCTTTGTTTTGAGTCGCTTTTGTTTCGGTCTGCCTTTGTTGTATCGAGTCACCCCTGCTTTTGTTAGAGTCGTGATTCCGGGTTGTTACCCTGCATCACTATTTTGTTTTGTGTTTGTCTTTTGTTTCCTTTGAGTCTGCTTTCGCCAGGAGCCAGCTTGTGCGATAAGCTATGAATGAATAGCAGTGATTTTCACATTCTTGTATTCGCTTCTGCCTTGTGCTAGTTGTGCCGGAAGTTTTGAATGAAATGGCAGTGCTTTTTGCCTACTTTTTTGTTCCTCGAACTCATTGCATTGACCTAAGTTTTTCAAAACCTTTTAAACGCTATGATGAAAATGAAGAGGAAGGAATTCCTGATTTGAAAACATTTGATCAATTGAGAGAAAGAGAGGCACGCTTAAGCCCTTAATGAATGAAATCATGCTTGTTAATATGAGTACTTAGAAGGATCCTAGCTTGATCCAGATTGATTCTACATTGTCCTCAAAGATGAGCGATTAGTCGCTTTTAAAAGGTTTCAAAAATGTTTTATGCCATTCTGCTAAGACCTCGTGGAATCGCCTTGAGATTGTGGAGTCTAGGATCGCTCAAATTTCGAGACTTGACCTCACTTTCAAACCTTGAATCGATTCGTAATGTTCTACGGTCAACCACAACGTAAGGCCTGTGTGGCTGACGTATGTTTCTGAACTAGGGGCAAGAAAGTTAGATCAAGAAGGTCGAACGTCAAAAAGAAGCATATAAAGTTACATCGTAAGCACCCTCGACCTAGCGTAAAAATGTCGATGTGCTCATAGAGCCAAGATGGATCATCCTCGCAAATCAATAAAGACCCATTAAGAATGCCAAATCCTGCATGAGGAAAGAAAAAGGCATTGTCAAGGACAACCGAGTTCCTATCCACAACACTAGGGCAATTCACCCCATTAGAAGGACTCTTGCATCACAATCTAACAACAGCCAATCTTTTGGATTCAGATGACTTCAGGATCTCAAAACCATATGACATGGACAAAGCTACACTTTTACCCTTGAGGGGCTCACTGGGCCGAAAACCCTAAGGGCACCTGTGCAAAAGTTAGAGCAAGAAAAGAAGAAAAAGAACAAAAAAAGAAAAATGCAAAGAATGAAAAAAAAAGAAAAAAATGAAGAAAATGCAAAGAAAAGAAAAAAAGAAGAATTTGGTTGTGTTCGCTATTCGAGGATCGATTACAATGTAATCGCGGTTATCTGAAACAAGGCAACTTTCGCTTATTCAATACGCCATGTGCCGTTTAAACAAGGGGCAACTTTCCGCTGCTGTGAAGCCTCTTCGCTAGGGCAATTTTCCTTCGGATCCGGTTGTGCATCTCAAGAGCGGGTTCCGTGCTCGCTGAGCAAAGGGCCGCTTGCAAAAATAGTTTTTGAGAATTTTTAATGAGGTTGACTAATTTTCTCTCAAAAATTATTCCATTTTTCCAAAATCGACCATTTCTTGACCCCAAAAGGAAAATTTTCAAAGGCTCACAAATTTAACTTGTGTGATTTTAAATCAGAAAATTGAACAAGCATGTTAATCTAACTCTCATTTTGGTCAAAGTTGTCTTAGTAGAAAGCCAAAACCAAAAAAATGGTCAAAATGATGAACTAGGGGCACAGTTGAGTCAGGTGTTCTGTCTTTTCCCCATTGCCGCAATACTTGCCAAGAAGGGCACTCTACCTGCCAGAAAAGGGCACAACTGAAGTTAACAACAAAAGGGTCAAAGCTCTCACCCTCCAAACAACGAGGTATCGCAAGTGCGGCTACACTAATTGAATGGATCAAGATATTCCACTTCATCTCGACAGATCCGATCACGCCCAAGCTTCCCAAAGAAAGTATCGTGAACCGATGTCACCGCAGATTTGTTACCCACCCGCTTGTAGCACGTTCTCCGTGGGAGAAACTCACTAGTCAGGCAAGAAGAAGAAGAATCTAGCGGAATGCTAGGGGCAAGAGCCCACAACTTTCTGTTTATCCATCAACCACCCAAGGGAGGGATTTAAAATGAGAGATTGAAGAATAGAGAGGTGTGCGCTGAGAGAAAAAGTGAAGAAAGGGCTTTTTCAGAAAAACAGAGCTTGAGGGCTGAGTGATGTGAGAATCACAAATGAGAAAGGGTGGGAAATAATACCCGGAGAAACTGGCTCCTCGCGATCTGAGAGTTCTCTCGCCTTTCCAATACGTCTGAGTGTCGTGTTTTTTGTTTTCTCTCGATTCTTGTTTTGAGTCGTTTCGAGTGTCACTCGGTGTATTTAGGTTGTTTTACCCTGTTTTTCCTTTGTTGAGTTGTGTTTAGGTTGTTCTACATTTGTTTTCTGTTGTTGAGTCGTTTTGGCTGTGGTCAGTTGTAGGCTCAATACACAGTTGAGAACCCTTTTCTCATTTCAATTTCAAAAATCATTTTGTGCTCAGAGTGCCGTGTCGTTCTCCACATTTGTGCAAAAAAGGATCAGTTCTTTCATAAAGCCGCAGGGTTCAACCTAGGTCATGTCAGAATAGTAAAACAAGGACCTATCTGAAGCTATTTAGGTTCCAGACTGCAAAGCAAAAGAAAAGAGGGAAAATTTGGAGCATCTTAGCATGTTTCACTTTAGCAAAATCCAAGACTGCATTCCAGGTGCACCTTCTCAGGCCTCGCTATTTCTCTGGAGTATGAGTGTATCTCGACCCCAAGTATAAGCCTGCTTCAAGTCAGAATGGCAGTCCAAGCAGCACCCAAGGGTTTCACATGCAGATGTTATCTCTCGCCAATATGAACATGGTGTGCCCTTTTTGAGCTAAGTGAGTTGCGAAGTCCTCTAAGAGGCAAATCAGAGGCACCAGAGTACATATTTGATGCTCCTCTATTGCATAGAATGTGAACTTTCATATACACTATTGTTGCATGCGTGCCGCGCATCGTTATGATTCATACATAGAATATGCTTTGCTTGTTTCATGCATAGAATATGCTTGCTTTCAATATTGCATAAAATGTGCTTCCATACTTGCATAGAAAATGCTCGTATCTTTTGCATGGAAAATGCCCCCATACTTGCATAGAAGATGCATTTTATCGCACTTTCTTGTGCATTTTATCTCGCCGCAGACCGCCTTGTGCACTTACACTTTGTATCTCACTAGCAATCGCCTTGTGCATCTTGTGGTTGTATCTCACTCGCACTATCTTGTGCATTTCAAATCACTCAATTGCTTAGCGTCTCCCACTATCTTGTGCATTTCAATTCACTCGCGCTGTTTAGCGTATCGCACTGTCTTGTGCATTTCAAATCACTCGCGCTGTTTAGCGTATCGCACTATTCTGTGTATTCCTAATCACTTGCGCTGTTTAGCGTATCGCATTGTTTTGTGCATTTCTAATCATTCGCGCTATTTTGCGCACCTCCATCGTGACCGGTTGTGCGCTTTACATTCGTGCTATTTTGCGATCGCATCGATCGTTTCGTAGTTTATCACTCGCGCTATTTTGCGCACCTCCATCGCACTGTCTTGTGCATTGCATTCATCGCGCTATTTTGTGCTTTGCATATCACGTCGCACTATCTTGTGCATTTTAAATCAAATGCGTTGTTTAGCGTATAGCACTATTTTGTGCATTGTATCATTCGCGCTTATCTTGGCGACCTCACCGTGACTTGTTAGTGTATTGCATCGTGCTATCTTGTGCCGCGGACTATTACTTGCATTGTGCATGCATTTTATCGTATATCCTCACACCTCACCTTTAGCATCGCACTGTTTTGTGCATTCACCCTACTCGCACTGTTTTGTGCACCTTTAGTTCGCACTGTCTTATGTACTCACCTGGTCCAAGAGACCTTAAATCCTCCTGGCCTAAGGAGACCTTAAATCAGATCATCATTCGCTGCTTTTATGATTGTACTTGTATTTATCCACACCGCCCCGTGCACTTTCCGGTCTAGGAGACCTTAAATCCTCTAAAGGTGCAATTCCTTTGGTGTTTGTTATGCCCGAACGACTTCTAGTGGTCCGTATAGCCACCGCCTGTTTATGTGAGTTCCTAGGAGACCAACCGAGACGGGAAACTAGAGTTCGAATGGCTCATGCCTAGAACGCAAAGGTTCGGATTTCCAAGACTAAAGTCTAGTTTAAATATCCAAGGGTATATCCTCATTGAAATCAGATGGCATTCCATAGATTGAGATAGCATATGTATGCGCCTCAATTCTGGATACTGAATCAACCTAGTCTGTCACCTTGTTGGAGAATAGGAAAAGCTGCGACCATAGTCAGGGAGAAAAGTAGTACCTGTGGTTCGACCAAGAAGAAGCGAGAGATCCCCAAAGAAGATGAGGCACGATATTGTATGTACGGTTCATTTGAGGTCATGCAACTGCATTTAACCGCATGTATTGTATCTTCTCCGTATGAGACGGGCGAGTTGAATAATTCTCCACATGCTTAGACTGCATGAAATATAGTTGTTGCTTTGCATTCTTGCTTAAAACTGTTGCATCTATTACAGCTTGCCGCATTTCGCATGATCATGAGTTACATTTGGCTTTGTGCATATCATTCTACATCTTGCCCCCCGCTCAAGCACATCTTTGTTTATCTTGTCTGCTTGTCTAAGTCTTCGCCTTGTCAAAAATGGGTCGCCTCGGCTTTGACATTCACTCCATTTTGACTTTCTATGACTTTTCGAAGTTCTCAAAGAGGGGCAACAGAGACACCCCATTTTTGACCGACCTTAAGACTCGACACCGATTGAGCGCTTGGTGATGTTGCATATTGTGCTCGCTTTGAGGTTGGAGTCTCGGCCATGAGCCTTGCCTCCTGACTTCTGACTCTTTTGTACCTTGCCTAGGTTTGCAACCAGTCCCGCTTTCTATTTTCACTTCTCAAAGGGAGGAGAGGTCTCAGAGATCATCTCTCAAGGGTCAGAGGCTACGCTTTGTGGTCGAGGCCATTTTTCCCGCTTGGAGCCCTAAGCACGGCTGAGTCGCCACCGTGTGCCTCGGTTTGGGACCTCTAACCACCTCCGCTTGTCTGCTTTTGGCATACACCTTATTTCTCCCTTTGAGGGACACTGTGGTCCGAGAGACCAACTTTGTGGTCGAACGCCACTTTCTTGCCTAACTGCTGGCCCCGAATCACAGAGCCTTCCTAACCTCCGCTTTGCATCCGCCTTGGTTCATTTTTGGTGGAGACCTTATTTTCATTGTTAGAAAGGTTGTAGGAGAGTGAGGCCAGCAATTTTTCTGAAAACCAGCTTTTTTAGTCAAAAGTGATTCATCATGAATCCGGGAAAGAGGAAAATATCTGCGCGGCTTCACCGAAATGGGCATATCTCTTTGCACAGGAGGAATTAAGATATGAGGCCACCACCGTTGGAAAGCTTACTTCTGGGGCTTCATTTTTCACTCAAGAATCTCCTAGAGCCAAGTCCAGATGGAGGAGATATGGTTGGTTGGAATCCGTTTGGACCAAATCACAGCTTCACCAAAACAGGCATAACTTTTTGCACAGGAGGAATTTTGATGCAAGGTTTGTGGCATTGGAAAGCTAATTTTGGGGCTTCATCCTAGGGGGTGGCCGGCCACCTTGACCCTTTTGACCTGGTCGGCCGGCCACCTTGCATGGCCGCCCGGCCACATGAACCTTTTGAACCTGGTCGGCCATTTTTGCCCTCCTGAGTGTGTTCTAGCTGTGCCAGCTATTCTGCACTTGACCCACTATCCGAGGGGCTACCCTTTTGGAGGGAAATTTGAATTGGTTTTTCCCCCCTTTTGCTTCTCTCCTCTATAAAGCCAAAGACTCTAAACTTCATTTTCAAGGGTTAGAAAAAATCCTCTTGGAGCTTTTGTATACAACTTTCCCTCTCCCTCTTATCCAAGCCTCCAAACACCTTGGTTCTTCACCATTTACACACCAACCCATAGCACAACACCTCCATTACTCATTCCAGCACCTTGGAGGACATTTGAAGAGGTTAAAAGCTCAGAAATTTGGTCCAAAAGTCAGCCGGTTTGTCGCTTCTTCAAGGGTAAGCACCTATTTCCTTAAACTTGCATTTTTTGCTTCATTTATAAGCCATAGTTGCAAGCATTTCTGACTTTGTCATGAACTGAAAAAGATCATATTTTAAGCTCCTCAGTATGTTTGATTAAAAACTCTTTGCGCTTTGAGGTCTTGTACTACCTCTTGTCTCCTATCTCTCTTTTAGGGCTATTTCTTGCATGATATATTAGCCCTATTTGTAAGAATTTATGGGCTTCAAGCCAAACTATAAAGTACTTTATTTTGAGTCCCTCTTCAACTTTGTTGAAGGGCTCTTTACTGTTTGAGGCCAGCTACTGCCTCTTGCTCTCTATCTCTCTTTGAGGGCCATTTTTGCATCATATTTTAGCCTTACTTGTGAGCATATTTAAGATTTTCCATAAAGTGTAAAGTATCTTTTTTGAGTCCCTCTTCAACTTTGTTGAAGGGCTCTTTATTGTTTGATATCTTTTGCTGCCCTATTTGTTCATCCTCTCTTTTAGGGCTGTTTTTGCATGATATATTAGCCCTATTTGTGAGCCTTTTTGGACCTCAACCTAAACTGAAAAAAGTCTTTTTTTGATATCATATTCATTTTTGATGAAGGTCTATTCTCTTTTTGGGGTCATCTTCCCCTATTCATGCTTCATTCTTTCATGATTAGGGCTATGCATTAGAGCACTTGCATTGGCCATGGTTTGGCCTCTTAGCCACTGAAATCTAGTGGATTTTTAGTAGCTTTGATGCATTTTTGAGCCTCAAAATCAGAGGGGGGTGACCCCCTCTCACCTTGTTTTGTTTGATGGTCTTTTTGGCCTTCCAAAGAGGCCCTATCTTGCATGCTTTGTTGACTGATTTTAGGGCCAATTTGATGAGTTTTAGGACTATCATACTTGATTTCCAGAGTTTATTTTTCCATGCTAAGTGTCTATATTGTATGTGCTTAATAACCCCTTGTATGCCCTCCCAAAAGAACCCATCATTTGTGTATGTGTTGGCTGCATTTCAGAGGTTATTTGGACATTTTTTGGCATGTTTTATTCACTGATTTTTTCTGGTTTGGTGAGATTTCATATGCTTCATATACATGCCATGTAAATCATGTTGCTAGTCAAAGTTGCATGCTATTTTAGTCGATCTTTCTAGCATCTTTTGGCCATGCTTTGAACTAGAAATGTTCATGTTTTGGGACTGCCTTGATTCTATCTTTATGCTTCATGATCAAATAATGCATGCTTTGTATAGCTATAGGTCAATACATGTGCTTAGTTTTGTGTTTCGGGACCATTCCATGCATCGTGCCATTTATCCATGTTTCGATCATTTTGGATCATATTTCAGTGCCGAACTTGCATGTTTGTATGTCATATTTCATGCCTTGCCATGCCTTGTTAGAGTGGCATTTGTGCTCAGATCGTCTCGATTTGCGTGCATATGTGCACGATCTCGAAAGTGTCTCATTTTTCATCTCATGGCCAATCGATGTGAGTGTGGCTGAGGTCCACTCATGTTGGTGTAAGTCCATCATGCATTGCGTGATGCCGTTTCATTTCATAGCATTGCGTATGCTAGGTTGCATGTTAGAGCATTGTGTATGTCGTGGTTACATCGAAAGCATTGTGTATGCCATTACATAGCGCTATGATGCTAGGTCGCATGTTACGATTGTATTCATACATGTCATGCATATTGCATTGTGTTCGGATAGAGTTAGTCGAGCACGGAAACGAGGGACGCTTTTCATACTCCGAGTACTTAACGTGTCTCAATTCTTGCCGCCGACAATTCTGATTAACCATGATGGAGTCTCGGCCTTGTTGTGTTTATGTGTGCATTCATTTCATATTAAGTCGCGGCAATTTGACTCTCGCCATCATGCATCGAGATGCGTGATTGGTGGTGCGAGGATCGAGGACTACACTTCCTGAAGCGTAGTCAAGCATACATATGTGAAAATACATTGCCATGCCCCTTTGTTGCTCTCTCAAAGAAATCGAACCCGCTTTTTGGAGTTTCGTGCAATATTCCGGGCTTAATTGTAAACAGAGACTAATTGGGGCATCGCAATGGATTTCCGCGCAAGGCAACCCGAACATGCATCATTCATCATCCGGAACAGAGCCGAGGCGGTCCACGGATTTGCGTACATTTACTGCTTTCCTAGATTAATTTGTTAATTAATTAGGATTTTGTATTTATTCGGACTGTATTATTCATTTGGGACTGTATTATTTATTCGGACCCTCCGAGCGAGGGCACAACTATAATAAGTGTGTGTGCATGTGATATATGTCTTCCAACCCCACGTCTTTCTCCCTTTTATTTACCAACTTACGATGGTTAGAATAGGGCATGTTTCAATTAGCATACAAGATGACAAAGATGTTTGCATTCATTCATCTGCTTTTGCATGCACCGCCTCGGCGATCATAACTCATCGCATTGTATTTCTATTCCAAATTGAATACTTGTTAGTCGCAGATTCCATATGCTATGTTTAGAATAGCCGAGCGCTTATAGTTGCATTTTTGTATGTGTTGCATTAGGCATTTCAGATAGTTAGGATCATGCATGATTTCTAATTAGCTTTTGTTTTGGCTTGGAGTACTTTGTAAGTTTTACGCTTTAGCATCCTTGCATGTGTGTGAGTGACCGCCATGATATTATGCTTACTATGAGACTATTTGCTTATGTGATATAAACTCAATGCCTGGGTGAAGGTTGTGTTATTTGAATTGGAACAATGCATTAACTATGAGTTTTAAGCCCACTAGATAGTGGCAAAACCATATTTTCTAAGCCCACCTGAGGGTGGTAAAATTTGCATTTTAAGCCTACTTGCGAGTAGCAAACCATCTTTCAAAAACAAACATGAAATGTTTTGTTCCAATTTAGGCTAATCTTGCCTATACTTGTATGTCAAGCATCACATAGTAAACCTAGGCTAATAACCAGAATAAGAATGCATAATGTTTTCAAAATTAGATTTCTTGGTTAGTAGAGGCCGATCTTTGATCGGGCGAGCGGGTGTGCTCACGAAGTGACCTTCCCCAATCGCATCAAGTTCTCGAGCCGAGGCAACTTTAGTGATGACGAACACGTGGCCTTAGGCACGAGTCAAGATTTTCTAAATTTCTCAAAAATAAAATATTTAGGTGGCGACTCTGTATCTGGCAAAGCAGTCGATATTTGGCACTTCTTTTCTAAAAATCTGTTTTCTCAAAACGACGGTCGGATTTGGACTCTTTGGTTCAGATTAAGAACCGTGACGATTTGAGTCCGAATTGTAGTGAGCCCAAAATGAACAGAACGGAATCATCCTCCCGGCTCGGGATGTCTACACCCGCCGCCTTTGGCCATGGCGGTTGGCTGGCCTATCTTTTTCTTCTTGTGTTCTTGGGTTTTCTCCTAATAAACTTGAGCCCCATTAGTTTTTCCTCCATCTCCTTTTCAGATCTAATCTCTAGATTTGCTTAGGTTGTTGTTTTGATTCTTTCATTTTTGTGTAGCCTCCTCCTTTGGTGCCCATGTTAGCTTTGATGGGTGGTTTTGGTGGGTTTTTCTGTCTCGGATGGTTAGGTTCGGTGGAAGTGGTGCTTCATCCATGGTGTTTAGCTTCAGCAGTGGGTCTTGGTTTAGGTTGGGTGCGTTGAAAATGGGTGGGTTGGTTCATGAACTTCATTCGAGCACTTCTTTGCGAGCGAGAGTTTGAGGGGTAGAGGATTCAGAGTTGTTTTGGATCTCCATTCAGGCACTCCTATGCGAATGGGAGTTTGAGGGGTGATTTCCGTTCCTTTCTTTGGTGGTCGGTGTTTGTGTTCGGCTTTGAGGAGATTGGCGCTGGGTAAACAAATAGGGGACTGCTCAGCGGTGTGGATGTGGATCATTCGAGAGAGTTGTTTGTGTCACGGTAAAGAACCAAAGGAGGAGGCTGTAGCAGCTGTAGAAGAGGAGAGTGAAGCAAGAAGAGGCTGTTGATGTTCAGAGGTGAAGCTATCAGTTTTGGTCTCGAGTGGTTCTCGATGGTGAAGCAAGAAGAGGCTGTCGATGGTGCTCGCCAGCAATGGAGCCTGAGGGTTCGGCAATTTCGGAGGTTGAGTGTCCGACAATGGTGCAGGGTGTTCGGGCCAGGCGTGGGGCTCAAGAGTGTTGCAGTGGTTGAGTCTGAAGTGAGGGGCTCTAGAGTGTTACAGTGTTTGGGGGGGTGTACCTGGGTAGTGTTTCAGAGTTTTTTTTTTCTTTTTCACTTGTTTAGGTGAGGGCTCAAGAATGGTTTATTTTATTTTATTATTGTATTTTAAAATATAAAATCGTGAGACTAAGGGGTTGGTTGTAAGATCGCGAGTAACACTAGTAGGAGAGTGAGTTTTACTCTTCAAATCTCTCTCATTGCGTTTTATTTCCTTGTACCTGTAAATTTCATGTTTTTAGTGAAATTTTTCTTTGCGGATTAAAAATAATAATAATTGAATCTGAATATGAAATCTACACTATAGATTTAACTAGTTGTTATATAAGTCACACTTGATATAAATTTGATTTACACATTTAATTTTACAGTGTTTTTCAAAATATGTTTTAAAAATATGAACTTGTATACTATAGAAAAATACTTAAAACATGGAAATTGTAGTCATGAGAAGGAACAAACAATTTACTTCCGTGACACTAATGTTGTCCAGTCACAATTTTTAACTTGTTTCACTCAAAGAAACCAAGCATATCACCCTCATTATCCTTTTACTATTCCTTTTTTGTTTGTTTATTTATTTTAATCATTTTTCATGTTTGTTGTTACTATCAGCATCAGATTGTCAACCACATATGTGTTCAATTATACAATCACCCTCATTTAATCTTAGACTTTTTTTGGTACCAACTTATAAATTATTTTTATTTTATTTTTACTTATTTTCGTTTTTAGTAAATTTTTGAAAAACTATGTTAATTATTTGTTTGTCTAACTTATAAACTATGTTAATTTTTTATCCAAGTAGAAGTTGGTTTCGACAACTTTGAAATTTCAACATTGTTTTGCTCATCTTCTCTTCTAAGTTTGAGGTAGGGATTTTCTTTGAGTTATACATATGTTTTTGCAAGATCTAGATGATTTTCAAAATCATCATTTGATTTGTTTTTTTTTTTTTGAAAAATGGATTGTTGATTCAAGAAGATGAGTGATTTTGAAAGTGAGTTTACTTTCTTGTTTCTTTTAAAATAGAAATTGAGGGTTTTGGACTATGTTGGTAAAAGAAAGATGTTTTTGGTGAGATCTTCTCAAATATTTGAAAATGGTTGGTTTTGGTGAGAAAATCTAGAAATTTGGGATTTTCAGAAAAATGTTGAAAATCTTTGAAAGATGTTATATTTATTTTATGTGACAAAATAAATGATGTTAGAAAATTATTTATTTATTTACATATAAATGATGTTTTCATGGAATATGAGAATTGTTGAAATTTTGAGAATTGTTGTTTAAAAGTATTAATATAGTCTTGAGATGACTAAATTGTTAAGATTGTTTGAAATGTGAAAATTATGTTATCCCTTGGATGAATTGAAATAAAAATATTTATTCATCCTGTGAAATTGCATTGCAATGGGAAATGAGAATTTTAATCACAATGGGAATATTGTGTGGGAGTATTAAAAGTGGAAGAAATATTGCATTATATTATTAATCATTGCATTGGCATATCAATTCATTTGATAATGAGGAGCTTTGAAATTTGATATGAAAACTTTGCATTGAGAAAAGAATTTTGAGAAACAAGTTTTCATGAAATGATTTTGGGGTAAATACGGTGGTAAGTCTTGAAAGGTAGTGTAAATGAGAGGTGTCGAGCCTTCCAGTTAATACTGGTAAAAATGACAGATGAAAGGTGCTGAGCCTTCCAGTTGATACGGGTAAAAATGACAAATTGGTAGTACTTATATGGTCTACTTGCAGACACCGACTTAGGGATTACCAGAGTTGTATTTACTGTCCCTTGAGTTAAACTGTTAAGCTTTGAACAATGGAAATTGCATGGCATCATTGAGCATGATGATTTTTCAAAAGATGAAGATGTGATTTCTTTATAAAAAGGCATAGCATGACATAGACATTCATCTCTTGAGATTTGTATAAAATGTATATACTTTGTGAAGGATTTTTTTATTGAATTTTATGTTCACCCTACGAAATTTTTGTACAAAAAAAGACATGGTGAATCCACGTAACTGAGGGCGTGGAAAAGTGTGTGTGTTGAGGTGGATAACAGTCAGATTAATTATGACTTAAATTCTATTTCGAGAGAAATAGCACACGTTGATTCTTCATATTTGCATATTGGTCAAGGCTCAAATGCAACTTTTTTTTTCCTTTGAAATGGAGAAGAGTATTATCATGTCTTTGAAGAGTATTTTCTTTAATATTTATTCCAATTTTTTTTTTTTTGTTGACTCTTAACAAATCTTTTATGAAGTACTTGGTACCATTACTATTTATATCCAATGAATTTGAGACCAAGACCTTATTGATGTGGTAGTGTAGCTGATGTCATGATTATTAATCTATGACGTATTATGATTCTCATTTTATAAGAATCTTTTCGGCGATGAATGATAATGTGGGTGTTTGGGAAGTTACTATTTTAGTAGGCTAAAATTTTTATATTTGAAAAGATAATTTTGGAGCCCTAAAAAAGCCCCTAATCCCCCTAATCCCCAAAACTACGTCGTTTTGGGAAAATAGTTTTTTTTTGTTTTTTTTTCAATTTTCGGGGGATTAGGGGGTTGTTTTTTCGGGGGACATAACAACACCCTTGATTTTTTTATAATTGGATATGATATTTATGAGAAAAAAAATGAAATAATTATGAATTTGATATGACATTTTATCTTATTGACTATTTTATTTTTTAATATTATTTTAACTAAAAATACTAAAAAACCTTCTTCACAAACACGCCCAATATTAGCTTGCACCCTTGTGAAGAATGTTCAATATTTTTATATACCCAAATTCACATCTTGCTTTTTCTTCTAGGAATAAAACTCAAATTCTCTGGGAAAGGACACGTGACCACTGATTGAGTGTAGATGCTCTCACACACTCTATAAATAGCAGTCAGTTATATCTATCTATCCAAACCACCAAACACTCCTAAGCTATAAACTACATAGATAGTAGTGTACTCTAGTCATGGCTCTTTTTCTCAACTTTCACTTGCTTTTCATTGCCTATATAGCTCTCATTTCTCTTCTTATGTACTCATGTTCTTGCTTCAATCCCAAGATCTTTAATGTTTCAAAGTACCAATCTTATAATGACTGGTCCCCTGCTGGTGCAACCTGGTATGGAAGCTCCACTGGTGCTGGATCCGATGGTAATATATATATTATATATCTTTACATACATACATACATATAGAGAGTGAAAGAGAGACACAGAGAGGGAGCGACAGTTGTTATAACACAGAAATGCTATTTACTCCGAAAAAATATTCTGAAAAATACTAGGAATTTGAATGTAAAGATTAAATTTAAACTTGTCATGGTATGGACCACATTGAGAATGAATTTGATCTATGCATTTCAAATTCTAGAGATATTTTGATTTTGATTTTTTACTAATGAAGTGGCTTTGATGATGTTTAATATTGGAGATGTGTTGTATTTGTTTGTATGCATAGTTGGGGCATGTGGATATCAAAATGCAGTAGATCGACCACCATTCTCTTCTTTGATATCAGCTGGTGGCCCTTCTCTCTATAAATCAGGCAAAGGCTGTGGAGCTTGTTATCAGGTGTGTGATTAGCTCAATTATCTTGTAATATTCCATTAAGCTTCTAAAACTTAAAAATAGACCACAAAATTTGAAATAAAGAGACATTAATGTCCAAAGTTTTCAACGTGGGGTCACCAACAAATTTTATAAATCTTTTCCAACCATGTGTTCTGTGTGTCCTTTTATCTGTCTTTTTTTTATTTTTTTTGAATTACTGATCCTTTATTAATTTATGCATCTAGACTCATTGTATGGGTGCGAGTAGTAATAGTAGGGTAGTTTATACTTTCCAAATATCTCTTGATACAAATCATCTTTTCTCAGACTTTTAATTTCATAATGTTAATGAAATTTTTCTTTACTGATCAAAAAAAATTTATGCACCTAGACTCATAAAATAAATCAATGGGTATAATTTTTTTAAAGTGGGCTCCACTAATAAATTTTCTAAAAGCCTATCTAACTATTTGTTTTGTGTGCCAGATTTCTATGTTTTTGCTACTAATTTTTCTTTAATTTATGTAACTGCACATGTGGACACAAAAATTATATACACTTTTTATTTATTTATTTATTTATTTATTTATTGGCAAAAAAAAATTTTATTGATAAAAATATACAAGATATGGTAAAATATATCAATAAAAAGGAGCTTGGGAGCTAAATTGAAACTCCAAACACCTGTTGGTGAGGAACTAGCAAAAAGAGAACAAGAGAAGAAGAGATGAGAAAAACAACAAAACAGCAAAACAAACAAGGTATGGTATAATCTGTGAAGCAAAACAGCTACTCTTCCATGCACAAAACCCAGGTAACAAAACAGCATACACAATGGCAATCCAATGCTCCAAGCTACTCTTTCACAGATGGCAATCCAATGATACGTAGCTGCAAAAGACCAGAAAACAGAATATATTACTGCCATGGCCCTCAACTCCTTCATCCACCAGCTGACTCAATTACGAGCAATTACGAGCACAAAACACTAATAATATATCAAACTCCTCTGCCTACCAGCTGAACACAATGAGCACAACATCCCGCTGAACCAACCAGCTGAACCCTTCAACCAAACTCCTCTGCATATGTACAAGCAGCTAACACTTTGAACAAGTATAACAGCATGAAAGCATGAACTCCAAACCCAGCAGCAACCAATCCAAACACAGCAGCACAGCACCAGACCAGAAGAAGACCAGAACAGATGCAGACCAGGAGAAGAGCTCAAGCAGCAGACTAACAAAAACACCCATCAGATGCAACCCACCAAAAACACCCCACAGAAATTATATACACTAGTGAACATAATTTTTAAGAGTGAATCTCGCTAGTAAATTTTTAAAATCTTATTCAACAAGGCATTTTGTGCATATATAATTATGTGTCTAGTTTCTATGTTCCTATACCTACTGATTCACAAGTAATTTGTGAAAATTTCAGGTGAAATGCACGGACAATGCGGCTTGCTCCGTAATCCGGTGACGGTAGTTATAACGGATGGGTGTCCTGGTTGTGTCTCGGAATCTATTCATTTTGATTTAAGTGGTATTGCTTTTGGAGCCACGGGGGTTTCAGGCCATGCTAATCAATTGCGCAATGCCGAATCTTACAAATACAATATAAAAGGTGGCATACCATAGACGATAGACCTAAAAATTAAATATAAGGCCTAAATTGAATCAAAATGCGAGCTCAACTATATAATAATTGAATCTGAATATGAAATCTACACTATAAGTCACACTTGATATAAATTTGATTTACACATTTGATTTTACAGTGTTTTTCAAAATATGTTTTAAAAATATGAACTTATATACTATAGATAAATACTTAAAACATGGAAATTGTAGTCATGAGAAGGAACAATCAATTTACTTCCGTGACACTAATGTTGTCCAGTCGCAATTTTCAACTTATTTCACTCAAAGAAACCAAACATATCACCCTCATTATCCTTTTTACTATTCCTTGTTTGTTTGTTTATTTATTTTAATCATTTTTCATTTTTGTTGTTACTATTAGCATCAGATTGTCAACCACATATTTGTTCAATTATACAATCACCCTCATTTAATGTTAGACTTTTTTGGCACCAACTTATAAATTATTTTTATTTTATTTTCACTTATTTTCATTTTTAGTAAATTTTGAAAAACTATGTTAATTATTTGTTTGTCTAACTTGAAATTTTTTTTTTTCTTCAAAATCTCAAAGAAAGTTGAGTAAAGATGAAAATAAATTAAATTTTGTCATTTTTTTAACATATTAAAGTTGGCCTTTACTCTTGTTTTTACCAACTTTTTTCAAAATTTTTCAAAATCTTGAATTTTTTTAGATTCATCTAGTTTCAACTTAAAGTTAAAAAGAAAAATATATATACACCAACAAAAAAAATTGTAAAAAAAAAATTCTACTTATTCTTGTCTTATTATATAAAACAAAGTGATTATCTTTTAATTATTTGATTATTTGACTACAGAGTCCAATGCAACTATCCTGGAGTGTCGGTGACCTTTCATGTGGATGCTGGTTCCAACCCTCACTACTTTGCCGCTTTGATCGAATATGAAGACGGAGATGGAGCACTCTCTTGAGTCGATCTCAAACAAGCTTTAGACTTGAACTCCTGGCTTTCCATCCAAGAATCTTGTGTAAACATAAATTTCAGAACATAAATCTTATATTTCGGATCATTTACCATGTGTATTATCAAGAAATCAAGACAAAATGACATACCTGAATCCATTGATGAACGGTTAAACGAAAGCGTGATTATCAATAAGCTCTTTGTTATTGATTATGTTATTGTCTTCTAATCCTGTCCCCTTTGGTGCCTTATGTTTCTCCCAATGTTCTTTTTTTCACTTGAGAAGGAATAGGGACCATAACCTTTTAAAGGTTGTAATTGATTTTCAAAACTGAAAGGTTATGGAAGTTCAAAAGGAATGAAAACCAACTTTAACCATTATTGGTTTTAATTTCTATTTATTGGTTTTCAAAACTGAAAGGTTGTGGAAGTTCAAAAGGAATGAAAACCAACTTTAACCAATATGTTTTAATTTCTATTTCTGCCCCTCATAGAAATAGAAATTATACAACTAGTATCTACACATTAGGTCTATAACACATATACCCTTAAGCCTATTAACTAAATTGAATCACTTAAATTGTAGGCTTCTTATAAATGATAACACCACATTTAATTATGTGGTCCCATTGAGACATTATCTAACAATCTCCCAATCGACCACATATGTATCCCGAAAAATGTGCTTAACTTTAGTGAGCTCGTAAATTTGTTATCGTAACTTGAGGGTATCCAAACAATCTTGTCCATTAACTATATTAATATAGGATCAAAGCGTTCGTTACATCAAGCGTAACTCGACTCCACCAATGGTCACGATACTAATACAAATGCCTAAATGATGTAGATCAATCATGATGCGTAGTATGGAAATTACATGTGTAGACACCCCATTTTGACCGACCTTAAGACTCGACGCCACCGATTGAGCGCCGTGATGTTGCATATTGTGCTCGCTCGTGGTCTCGAGTCGCCACAGGCGCCGCCTCGACTTCCGAACCCTCTTCAGGCCTTGCCTCTTGGCTATAACTGACTTTTTTTTCCCGAGGGAGGGAGAGGTCCGAGGGCTATCTCTCGGTGTCAGAGGGTTACATTTCGGGTCAGAGGCCATTTTGCCCATTTCGAGTCCGCCTCCTGGGCCAGTCAGCCGTGTGCCTCGGTTCGACCGCCCAACCATCTCCGATTCTGCCTGGCGGGACCTCTGCTTTATCATACCGAGGAACACTGTCTCAGATACCCACTTCGTGGTCAATGCCACTTTCTGCTCGCAAATTTATTTTGACCTCGAATCGCGGATTTGGGCTCCAGCATTCATTTTGCATCGGTTTTGTTCAATTTTGGGTGTAATTGCTTAGCATCGAAGATCATCGGAGGGTGGGAGGCCAAAGAATTGTTCCAGAAAACGTTTCGCTCCTTCCGCCTGCTTTTGCTCACTTCCTGCCGTTGTTGAACACCCTAGTGATATTTTCTTCGAGCCGACTACATATTTGTGATGAGGGCACATGGAGGACCCTAAAAGTAATCGGTCGGCCAAGAATTGTTACTTTCATTTTTGTGCCTCTCCTTCAAGTTCACTGTTGTGACTCCTGTTTCAGAGATGCTAAATTCCCACCTTGGAACCTTGTTCTACACACTGGAGGACACCAAACATGGTGGTCGGCCAAATAATTCTTCACTTTTTTGGCCATGGCCGGCCGGCCAGGAGTGGCTGGTCGATCAGCTTGGGGTGGCCGACCACCTTCAAGAAATCCACTGCCGCCACGCTTTTGAACCCTTTACAGCTGTCCAACTGCTTTTCAAAATATCCCTGTCCTCCGGGGGATATTTTGGGAGAGAAAGCTTGGATGCATTTCCCTCTCCTTTTACACCCCTTTCTTGCCCATTTAAGTGGCTGGCCATCATCTTCTCCAAGGTTAGCAACTTTCTTCTCCAGACTTCATCTCCCATTGCCTCCATTTCCCTCTCCAAAAGCTCCAAAAACCTTCAAAGTCTCTAGCTCACTTGTTCATCAACCCTAAGCTTCACCATCACCACCTCCATTCCAGCAGCAAAGGAGGATTTTTCAGAGGCTAAGAAGCAACAAATTGAAGCCAAGAAGCAACAAAAGCTTGATCTTCAAGGGTAAGTCACTATTTCTCCTTTTGAGCACATTTTTGCATCAATTCTTACCCTACTTGTTCTCTGTTTGAGCTCCGACCAATACTGAAAGTGGCCCTATTTTGAGCTATTCTTGATGTTTGTTTAAGGGCTCAACCCTGTTTGAGCCCTCTATCTTACACTTTCTTCAATATCCTCTTATATGCCAATATTTTGCATGCTTTGTTTGGATTATGAGTGATCCATTTTCGAGCCTGATATAAACTGTGAGTGGGTTTATTTTGAGCCCCTCTTCAACTTTGAAGAAGGGATCAATCATGTTTGGCCTCTCTATCATGCACTTTCTTTGTAATCCTCCATATTTTCTGTAAAATTGCATGATTTATTTGGCCTATTTGTGATCTGATTTGGAGCATCTCATGAACTAATATTATGCTTATTTTGAGCCCCTCTTCAACATTGAAGAAGGGCTTAACCTGGTTTTCATGCTCTACATGCCACTTTCTTTGAATTCATGTTCTACTCCTATTTGGCATGCCCCTTTGCGCTTATTTGGCTTCTGTTTTGAGTCTTCATCAGGCCTGGAAAGAGCCTTGTTTTGGCCTTATCATAATGTTTTGTTAAGGGGTTATGGCCATTTGGTGCATGCTTTTGGTACTTCATGTAATACCATCTTTGATTCCGTGAAAATTGCATGCTTTGTTAGGCTTTCTTATTTCGCTTTTCAGCCTTCATCGCTTATAAAGTGTCTTAAAAGACCCATTCTTCATGTTTTGTTATGGTCCAAGGATGTTTGGTGCATCCTTTTGATACCTCATGTTATAGCCTTTGTTGGTTCATCTTGCATGCTATATTGAGTATATCTACATACTCAATTTTGGGATGTCATCTCTTGTAAATGTGCATATTTTTGGCCCCTCTTTAATGTTGTAGAACTGTGTTTTTCAGTTTGATCTTTGAATATATCACTTTTTTCATTATTCCCCTTTTCCCCCATTTTGCATGCTATTTTTCCATACTTTAGATCATTGTTTGGCCATGATTTGTACTGGAAAATGCTATTTTGGGGACTTCCTAGCATCTTTCTTTTACATGTCATGTCCATATTGTGCATGTTTGGTATAGTCAGAGGCTATTTCGCGATAACATTGCATTTCTGCATCGGTGTAATTTTGCTATAATTCGGGCTGTTTTTATTATTTTGGCTGCTGAAATTTGCATTTTCCATATGCCATATGCTACGCCTCATTTGCATGCCATTTCATGCCTTAGGCCATTGCTATTATGCGTTCGCAGTGCACGATTTCGAGGCACTTCATTTTCATTCATCCGCTTATGTGAGTGTCGAGGCTCTCTCACATTAGTATAAGTCCAATCAGATTTGGAGTGCCATTTCATACCTTATGCCATTGTTTCGGCTTATGCCGTGCACGATTTCGAGGCACTTCATTTTCATTCATCTATTTATGTGAGTGTACGAGGGCCTCTCATGTTAGTGTAAGTCCATTTTGCATCCTCAGATGCCATTTTAGTCTCATCAAGATCGCGGATGCCATTAAACGTTTATTATGCGTCTGCAGCACGATTTCGAGACATCTCTTTTCATCCGACTACCTCACGTGAGTGTAGCCGAGGCCTTCTCATGTTAGTGTAAGTCCAATTTGCATTGTGTGCCATTTCATTCCATATGTCATCGCTTTCGGTTTATGCGTCTGCAGTACGCATTTCGAGGCATCTCCTTTCATCCGGCGGCCTCTTATGAAAGTGTGGCCGAGGGCCTCTCATGTTAGTGTAAGTCCAATTTGCATCCCAGAGTGCCATTTCATGTCTATATGTCACCGCTTATTTCACGTGCCGTGAGCACGATTTCGAGGCATCTCACTCTTTAGTCTCATCAGATATCATATTTTCATGTCATTTCATGCTTTAGTATCATTGCCTCGGTTTATGTGTCTGCAGTGCACGATTTTGAGGCATCTCATTTTCATAGCATTGTGCATGCTAGGATCACATTTTAGTTGCATTCATGCATGTCGTATATTGCATCGTGTTCTGATAGGAGTTAGCCCGCACGGAACGAGGCACGTTGCATCAGACCGAAGACGGAACGGGTCTCAATTCCCAAGTCACCGACACCGGATTGCCCATGATAGAGTTAGGTTTTGTTGTAGCATTCATATGCATTCATCCTATATCGAAGTTGTGCAATTTCTCTAAGAATCATGCATCAAGATGCGCCATTGGTAAGGCACGAGATCGAGGCATGGATATATTTGTGAAATACATTGCTATGCTTTACTCCGCTTCTCTCATAAAGAAAATCAAGAATCCGCAAGTCTTGAGGTCTGCAGCATTTCTGAGAAATATTGCAAACAGAGGCTAATTGGGGCATCCCAAAGGATTTCTCGCACTAAAGCAAATTTCAAAGATACATCACTCATCAAGAGTAAGG